>JACXGI010007507.1:0-37109 GCA_016801175.1 Esox masquinongy
GGGGGGTGTGCCAGTCGTGACGGGGGGATGCCGGTCGTTACATATATGCGCCAGTTGTACAAAGGTGGGTGTACCAGTACCTGTAGCTGGTATTGATGGAGGGTGAGGACGGAGGGGTGGAGGAGGCTTCCTTCAGGGCAGGAGACACCTGAGGGGGGGTGGAAGATGGGGGGCCTGACCCCATGGGGGCTGCGTCGTCTGAATCACCTTTATGTGGACGGACACACACACACACACACACACATTAAAAGCTCTCTCTACAGCGTCTCCTACACATGTACACCGATCAGCCATGACATTATGACCACCTAATATTGTGTAGGTCCCGTTTGCCGCCAAAACAGCCCTGACCCGTCGAGGCATGGACTCCACTACACCTCTGAAGGTGTGCTGTGGTATCTGGCACCAAGATTTTAGCAGCACATCCTTTAAGTCCTGTACGTTGCGAGGTGGGGCCTCCATGGATCGGACCTGTTTGTCCAGCATATTCCGCATATGCTCGATTGGATTTAGATCAGGGGACTTTGGAGGCCAAGTCAACACCTTGAACTCGTTGTGTTCCTCAAACCATTCTTGAGCCATTTTTGCTTAGTGGCAGGACGCATTATCCTGCTGAAAGAGGCCAATGCCATCAGGGAATACCGTTGCCATGAAAGGGTGCACATGGTCCGCAACAATGTTTAGGTAGGTGGTACGTGTCAAAGTAACATCCACATGAATGGCAGGACCCAAGGTTTCCCAGCAGAACATTGCCCAAAGCATCACACTGCCTCCACCGGCTTGCGTCCTTCCCATAGTGCATCCTGGTGCCATTCTCCAGGTAAGCGATGCACACGCACCCAGCCATCCACGTGATGTAAAAGGAAACGTGATTCATCAGACCAGGCCACCTTCTTCCATTGCTCCGTGGTCCAGTTCTGATGCTCACATGCCCATTGTAGGCGGTTTCGTCAGTGACAGGGGTCAGCATGGGCACCCTGACTGGTCTGTGGCTACGCAGCCCCATACACAACAAACTGCGATGCACTGTGTGTTCTGACACCTTTCTATCAGTACCAGCATTAACTTTTTCAGCAATTTGAGCTACAGTAGCTTGTCTGTTGAATTGGACCACACGGGCCAGCCTTTGCTCCCCACGTGCATCAATGAACCTTGGCCGCCCATGACCCAGTCGCTGATTCACCGCTTTTCCTTCCTTGGACCACTTTTGATAGGTACTGACCACTGCAGACCGGGAATACCCCACAAGGGCTGCAGTTTGGAAGATGCTCTGACCCAGTCATCTAGCGATCACAATTTGGCCCTTGTCAAAGTTGCTCAGATCCTTACGCTTGCCCATTTTTCCTGCTTCTAACACATCAACTTTGAGAACAGAATGTTCACTTGCTGCCTAATATATCCCACCCACTGACAGGTGCCATGATAACGAGATTATCAGTGTTATTCACTTCACCTGTCAGTGGTCATGTTATGGCTGATCTGTATATGTTACCCCTGAACAACCTTTATTACTTGTTACGGAAACAGATGTCCTCATGTCTGACCTGATGCTGCAGAAGACGGTTCCACAATGCCAACTTTCACCATCTAGGGAAATAGGTTCTTGGTCAGATTCCAGGATAGAGAAAGGGCATCTTTCTATGATCGTAACAGAGATGGACTTACTCCAATGAAGGGGATGAACTTCTGACAGGAGTCCTCATCAGGGCTGTAGGAAGGCCAGGACCGGGTACATTAAGATTGGAAAACAGGACACAGAGGGAGCATGTGCAGGGAGAAAAAGATTTAGGACAGATCCAGTAAGAGGGTTTAGCATCCTCTGGGATTTCTAGAGATCACGGAGGCAGATAGATCAGCTTGATGACCGCCAGAGTGCTTCTATACCCTAGTAGTTTCAATGTAAATGGGACGGTATTGCCAAATTCTGGTAACATCCGCGAAAGTTCTAGGTTTAAGAAAAACCCAGCAAAATTCCATCAAACTGGATTTCTGGAAAACTTAGGGATTTTGGGAATGTTATTGAAATTTTGCAGCCCAACTGACCTGACAGAAACATGTTGGGATGAAAGAGGGGTTGGAGAGGATATACTGGGGGTTGAGTGGCAGGTAAATAATATCAATCCCCGTCAGACCATCTCTTAGTCAACACTTTATACTTCACACAGATGAAGGCTTTACTTGCTGCTGTCATATAAAAATGTATAAATGGGGAATTTTGTGCTTAAAGGCAACATAATATAGTCTCTACCATATTTTCATGGCCTTATACATTAGAAACAGTATGGGCTTTACATATGTACATTTATATTATTTGAAACGAGAATAGTGGAAAGAGTTAACAGGCTAATACCACTCGGCTTAACTTGACTCTTGATGAAGGGAAAGTGAAGGGATAATTAGTAACCACTAACTACTACTAGAAGTATTTGGGATAATTAGTAACAACTAACTAGTACTAGAAGTATTAGGGATAATTAGTAACCACTAAGTAGTACTAGAAGTATTAGGAATAATTAGTAACCACTAACTAGTACTAGAAGTATTAGTACTATTGTCTTTTGAAAGAAGAACAATCTGTGATCCTTCCAAGTATGAAAGTAGACCAATAACTGACTGATTTAATTGAATTGTCGATTATGACATACCACAAATATAAAAACCTTTAGTTTTTGTATTCTTCGACTGGTTTGATGTCATTAAATCATTGTTAGGTCATCGTTTCAAATGTATCCGAGCCAGTACCAAAACAAATCCTGGACCAACAGTCTGACACCCAATATACTAAAATATGAGGGATGCAGAACATATTCACTTTGTGAAACCGTCCAAAAATACATACCAGTTAGTCAGGTTTTGCTTTCGAATCTCAACGAAAAAAAGTGAATCATAAACCCTGATTGGCCCTAGTACCAAACAAGTCAACCCCTGATTGGTGGCCGAGAAGCAGGGAAATAGACATACATGCTGCACAGCCAACCACTTGCCCTTTACCAAGCCAGCCCCTCGTTCCTACTGCAGCCAATCAGATAGCACCACCATCACCACCAGGAAGTCCACAATGCACAGGTGTGTTTCAGGAAAAGGTGTGTCATTGTCCAGCAGATAACAGGGGATGCCGTCAACTCCATTTTTTGAGTACACTAAAATGCAAACTCCAATCATCTTCCATGCTTTTTCATGAGGAAAGGTCCCAATTGGAATCTGGTTAACTGTCGGACGTCTGCCAGGTAAGCTAGATAACTGCTGTTCTCCCTTTCCCTTTTCCCCCCCACTGGCTGAGCTCCGAAGACAGAGAGATGGAGGGAGAGGAGGAAAAAAGAGAGAAAGAAAAGAACAACAGAGAGAAAGACAGAAGAAAAGAATGAGGAAGAGAAAGAAAGATGAAGGGAGAGAAATCCAGTCCAGACCTCTTCATCCATCTCCCTGTCAGAGCTGTCACAACGAAGGCAAACTGCTCAGTGGGTGTGTGTGCTATCCTAGATCATGTTAGGTACTGTACAGCCTTTGGGGGGAGAAAAACAAAACAAAAGACAACATGCAAGTCATGTAAACACAGCCGACGGACGGCCGGGGACGTCACCTGACCCGGACTCCAGCCCCCGGGGGGGGGGGGGGCGGTCAGCTCCGAGTTCTTTCCAACCTGACATAACTCAGCGGGGATCGTAACAATGAAAATGTGCAAGGAGAGCTGATAGTGCACGGTTTGTTTCAACAGGGCAGAGTAGTACGAAACAACAGCAGCGTGCAACCCCCCCCCCCAAGTCCCAAGAGTTCGGTAAGCCGGGTGACGTCCCTGTGTATGGCCAAATCACATGCATGTTCACATTACGCCGCGTAACATAACGGACGATAGTATGTCCAACAGGAAGCGTGGCTGGTCTAGGGTCATCAAGTCCCACAGAGATAAACAAGTACGAGGAGGGGAGGAAGAGGGAAGAGGAGCAAAAAGAGGGAAGGAGGGGGAGGAAAAGAGAGAGGTGGGAGGGGACGAGGATCGAGAGAAGAGTTGCTGTAACTGACAACCCGGCCCTTGATCTGTTCACTTCTCACAGGTTCAACTTTTTCGGGTTTTCTAATTTTACTGGTCAGGGTCCCCTGAACTACAGATTCCAGCTACCGTATTTAGCAACATAGCTGCTAATGATCCATGTGTGTCATGTGTGTCACGTGTGCCATGTGTCTCAGGGTGCTGCATGGTTCACGCAACGTCAGGATCACGTTTAGCTTGTGGCCCCTGGAGCCCAAGTGGCTTTCTTATGAAATCAATGGACGAAAGCCATACAACTACCCTTTCTAGATGTTTTGCTCTAGAATTATGCTAACAGGCTGACGGAGTACGGCTTGTTTCTGTTAGCTGTTGGCTCTAGGTGACAGGTGTGGAGGGAGAAAGGGAGAAGGAGAGAGCAGGAATCACCAGGAGGAGAGAGAGATCTGCTCTAATGCGGAGGTGTGGAGGGAGAAAGGGAGAAGGAGAGAGCAGGAATCACCAGGAGGAGTAGACTTAAGCAGACCACAATACCTTACTGCAAAATCAAAATGAAAGCTCTTTTTCCTTCAAAGAAAGCAAAGAAAACATAAACAAAAACAACATGTTATTTACAAACAGTGATGGACAGACAGACAGTGATGCTGGATTCACACAGACCAGGTTGTTTTCTGAAATGACCAGACTCCCAAAGGATTGCAAAATTCTGGTATCGCTCCCAGAATTCTAGAAAAATCCTGGATAGAGGTTTCTAGCAACTGGATGGTGAAACCGCAGATGGAATTTCAAGAAAACTTGGGAATTTTGGTAAAGTTTTCCGTATTTTCTAACTCTGATTCTAAGTGTCAGCATTAAGACATTAAACGTGGTCTGTTCGACTCCAATACTGGTGCGTCCAAACAATTCTGGTTTAAGTATCCACCTGGTAGTTAATTGCCAGGTAGAAGAGAATTAAAATCAGAAGGGTTTCGACCCCTGAGGACCAGAATTGAATAGCCTGCACTAAAAAGTAAAAAAAAAAACAAACATACAAATTAAAGTGCCAGATTAAAGTGCGTTTCTGGTAAACTTTTACGCTTGCACTACGAAAATTCCAAAGCAATACAAATTCCAGGCTGGCCCCTGAAGATATACTTTACAGTCTGCTGCTTGATGCAGTTTTATAGTTTAGTCTTTATTAGTCAGTCACACATACCAACATCTATTGGTGTGTGTGTCCCCCCAGCCCAGACCATGGCGACTGGACTGAGCCGTGAGGGTTCTGACAGTCTGGTGACGTTCCTGAACGTTGAGCCGGACTAAATATCACCAATAACGTTGTGAGGTCAACAGAAGTCAAGATGACGTCTTGTGAACGTGTCGTGTGTGCGCTCTGGAGACCCGTATTACCTCTTCTGTTTGTACGTGAGCATGGCCTCTGCGATCGGGAGTTGGTGAGCGGCGTTGGCCCCCACCATGTACTGGGTTACCCTGGAAACCACGTCGGGACTCTCCTGCACTGAACACCACAGGGACGTTAAGTCATTTACTGATGCCGTCTGTCCAACAGGAAATTAGACACAAACACTCCGGTTTTCAGAGATGCTATCAGCTAGCCAATACGTACACAGCACAGAGCTAGTACACCTGAATCAACCAATCAGCAAGCTTTTGTCAGTTAGTTCGTAGCTACAACAGAACCAGAGAACCGTCTGGGGGTCCCTATAAAAGGTCCGCGGACCCCTGGTCTACAGACATCTGCCTTTAATAGAGTGGTGTCTGTGACTATGTGTGTTTGTGTGTGTGACTGTGTGTGTGTGTGGCCTACCTATGGCTGGAGCTTCTGGCTTGTGAAACAGATCCCTCCACGCCGTATCCTGGAATAAACTGTTGTATCGATAGTCAATGGTACCAAGATATTTGGAGACGGGGTGAGATCCTAAATAGAACAAGAGAAAAATCCTTTAAGTCATTGTGAAAACAACCTGATTAACAAATTCACTGCAAATACAACCAGCTTAACATTCTTTTAATCACTGAATACATCCAGAGAAACATCCTTTAAGTCACTGTGAATACAAGCAGAGAAACATCCTTTAAGTCACTGTGAATATAACCAGAGAAACATCCTTTAAGTCACTGTGAATACAAGCAGAGAAACATCCTTTAAGTCACTGTGAATACAAGCAGAGAAACATCCTTTAAGTCACTGTGAATACAACCAGAGAAACATCCTTTAAGTCACTGTGAATACAACCAGAGAAACATAGTTTCAATCACTGCGCATGACTAGTTGGGACCATGCAGAAAACACAATGTGTTACATAACATTTAGTGCGTGCAAACAGACAACAAATTAAAAAGCAGTTTTCAGATGGATGACCATGTGACTGTCGTTTCCCTGTTAAACTAAATGCATTAATTAAGGCCGCCTGGATGAGGCCTTCATCACTGAGGCTCAGGTGGTAGAGTGTGGCATATGTAACTCCTAGAATCCTAGAGCCACGGGTGCGTGCAGGCCTGAATTAACTCTTCTGAATGACATTGACGGTATACAAATACAATCCACCAATCATCATGTCTCACCTAGTGGTATGATAAGGAACCTCATGTAGCCCAGCCAATCAGGTGTCTTGTGCGAGAGGTGATCCACAAACAGCCGGACAACCGCGCCGAGGTAGTGTTGAGGCCCAGCCACGGCTATCTTTATGGGGATGGGCGTCTGGCTGTTACAGTTACAGCTACCCGAGCAGACAGACAGGCAGGCCAAGGTCATAGGTTTATTCCCACTTGGGTTACTTAGAACGCATGCAATGAAAATTCACTGTGTTGAATTGATCTCAGCACACTAAAATAATTACTGGTAACATGTTATACACACTGTTTCCTCAAGCATTACCATGTTATTGCGGCTAAGACAACCTGGTTCAATTCGGGTCAAGACGCCAAACTAGTTGATACTGATTTTATATTGATATTACCTGTCCATGCATCTTTTTGCTATCAATCTACATACAATACCCCATAAAACCCAAGTTTTTAGAAAAGTATTTAAGGTGAAAAACTGAATCTCTTATACAGAAGTTTTCAGACCCTGTAATAGAAAAATTACTGATCAGCTATTAAAATGTATGAAGCATAAATACATTGTATAACTTTCACTTGCCAACAAAAATATACTGTACACACTAATGTGGTTTCTGTCTCAAGTTAGAATGAGGAAGATGCGTTGCGAGACTAACGATTAAAATACAACAATGAAGAAGTTCAAGTATATGTTATAACCAGTGTTGTAACTGTTTCCAATCACGGGCTGTGCCCTGGACTGTATAAAAACGATGCTTTCTGAGATATGCCTCAGAACTTTCACCAATTTTGTACTGATGGTGTCTCTCTACTTGCAAGTAATAGACTGATTATTGTGAAACAGTTTGAGACTCTGTCTTACTTGATTTTGAGTTTGGGTACGGGAAAAACCTACATTTCCACCACAACCCTTTGCCACAACCCTCCAAATTGCCTCCAGTGTCTTTTGATCATCCCTGAGATATCTGATAGATCTTGATTGAAATCAACCTGTGGCAAATTTAACTGTTTGGAAATTATTTTTCAAATTCACATCTATCTGCAATAGGGTCCCATACTTCACAGTGCATGTCAGAGCAAAAAAACATGCCATGATGTCCAAGGAAATCGCAATAAACCTCAGAGATAGAATTGTGTTGAGGCATAGATCGGGGTGAAGATTATTTAAAAAAATTGCTATAGCATTGAAAGTTCTCAGTGGGCTCCATCACTGAAGAAGTTTGGAACCACTAAGACTCTTCCTAGTTGGCCATCTGCCAAACTAAGTTACCAAGCAAGACGGTGACTAAGAACCCAATGGCCTCTCTAACAGTGTTTCTCTGCAGAGATGGGAGAACCTACCAGAAGGACAATCATCTCTGCAGGACTCCATCATTCAGGCCTTTATGACTGGCTAGATGGAAAACACTCCTTAATAAAAGGCATATGACATGCTGCCTGAAGGAATGTGAGAGTATGAGGAAAAATATGATTTGGTTTGATGAGACCAAAATGATAACTACTATGCTTGAATATCAAGCACTACGTCTGGCGAAAAAAAGGTACTGTTCATCACCTGGCTAATACTATCCCTGAGGTGAAGCACGGTGGTGGGAGCACCCTGCTGTGGGGATGCTTCTCAACGGCAGGGACTGGGAGAGGAAAGAGGAAAAGAGAAGACTTACAATCTCTGTATGCGTGAAACAATGGTGTTGAAGGCAGCCTGGATATCTGCTGTAGTACAGGTACACACCACTGGGAGGTGCTGGTTCTGGAGGACATCTGACAGGTACTGGACCGGGAGGGAGGGGGAAAAAACGAGACTGTGAGCACAAGGAGAAACCCAACATGAATCACTTATTTAGTCAATAGATTTTCCTTGTGATGGTTATGGATACGGCCGAACGCTTTCGTTGTTTTGCCATATGAATAAAAACAATCAAACATCAATTTAAAGCAGCCAGACCGTGGTTTCCAGTATGTCACTTCCTGTGTGTCACTTCCGGTCTGTTACCTGGCCCTGCCAATCAGACGTGTTGATGAGGATGATGCTTTCAGGCAGGTGGTCGTCAGACACCAGGATGTGGTTGAGCTGGTCGTACACAGTCTTCCTGGGGATCTGCAAATGAGGAGCACACTTAGTGGACGGAAAAAAAAACTGCTGTTTTATTTTCCATTTTGAAAGGGGGATTTTGTGTTTGAAAGGGGGATTTTGTGTTTGACACACAGGAAAACAAGGCCAGGCATCAGAGCAGCCCTCTCTTGGATGGTAATGGCCTTTGTCAATTGCCCTGGGATGAATTAAAAACGTCTAAACTCTGGTGTGTTCGTCCTACCTGGAGATGGCATCGCGTGTCGAGGGAGCGTTCGTTGTCCAGGCTGTTGGCTCTCTCGTTCTGGGGTCTGCTAGGCTGCCGCTCCTTCAAGGACGTACTCCTCCCTCTCCTCCCCGCCAGCTTTGGTTCTTGCCTGAGGAAGACATGACCACACTACAATGAGGAGAGCGGGAATTTGAGTTTCATCCAATGGAGGAAAGAAGATCTAGGTAGACAGCTGGAGAATTACAAAACTAGAAATATTTTTAGTTCAACCGTAATCTGTACAGAGAAATCAATGTTTTACAGTTGAGCCCTGTATTATATCAATAAGAAAAACGACACGTGTGAAATACACAAACAGTAAAAGAAAAGAAATCATAGTGAACAATAAAAAGGTAATTTATCAAACTATTCAAATTGCCTTATGGGGACCAGAACATCTTACAGTTACTCTGCAAGATATTCAATAAGCAGAGGAAACCACTTCCTCCTAACTCTGTATAAACCTGCGGTATCTCAAGGACTTCTGGAAGTCAGTCCCAGCCAACTGAAGTATATGAAAGACAATGGTGTGTGCAAAGGTTTGGACCAGTAAAGAAAAAAAACACAAAGCTGCATGACAGAGTTTTCAATACCAACACTAAAGCCTGAAAAAACAGCACACCACCATAATCTTGCACTGACTTAAAAGAGTCCTGAAAATGTTGTTTCTATGCTGAGATGGCAGACATTATGTGTTTCTACAAACAGTACTGTCTCATCAAAAGTCTGCCAGTCGGAAATGAAGGCTGTTTTTTTTAGCCTTGGCCCATGCCACATATCTAATATGAACAGCATTTCCAGAGCTTGGACACCTAATTTAATTTGTCAACTAATTACCACTCCCTTGATTAGGTGAACCAGATGCTACCAACAAAAATGTGAAACATCTGCTGGTCCCCGAGGACAGGTTTGAGAATCGCTGATCTTATCAATCCAGTAATCACCATACCATTAGTAGGGTCATCCACATTTCATTAGTAGGGTTATCTACATTTCATTAGTAGGGTTATCTACATTTCATTAGTAAAGTTATCTACATTTCATTAGTAAAGTTATCTACATTTCATTAGTAGGGTTATCAACATTTCATTAGTAAGGTTATCTACCTTCATCTCAACAAGTAAGAACATAGCCTGCAAAGCTCTTTTTTTTTTTACAGATTTGTACACACAGATACTTGAGCTAAATTCCAACCATATTCATTTATAAAGGTAACCAAACTGAACAAATCACAAAAAAACTGTAAACTTTGAAACCATTTATGTTATTAAAATAAACAGAAATGCAATTTTCTTATGTAAAACAGTTAGTCATAAAGTGGTTCCAAAATCATTATAGAGCTCCTTGGGAGTGTCCAGCCTTCCATAAAGATTAGAAACTTGGTCTGGTTTGGTCTTAACCATACGGGTAGATAAGACACCATGACAAGATGAAAATACCTATCAGAAGCCCTTTGAAGAAAGACTATTGATGCCTGTGAGTCTGGAAGGGCTTACAATGCCATTTCCAAGCAGTTCAAAGTACATTCCACTTCCCGATGGATCATTTACCAATGGAGAGAATTTCAGACCACTGGCAATCTACATGGGACAGTTTGTCACACAAAATTCAGGCCAAGAGCTGAACAAAAGACGCTCGTAGAAGTCTCTTAAAAACCCCAAGGTAACATCAAGAAATTAAAATGCATGATTCAACTGTCAGAAAGACAACTGCACAAATCTAGTCTACATGGGAGGTCAGGAATGAAAATGCATCCACTAATAATATAAAGACCACTGACTTTTGCCAGAAAACACCTCAGTAAAAAAAAGAACTACTGGAACAATGTGCTCTAGACAGACGGAGTTGATTGGCCTCAAAGCCAAACAAAATGTTGTTCAAATGGCAATGAAACATTCCCTTTGAACAGAAGAACCTCATACCAGCCATAAAGCATGGAGGCAGTGGCATTATTGTTTGGGGCTGCTTTGCTGCCTCAGGGCCTGGCCATCTTGCCATCATTGAGTCAACCATGAATTCCATGTTTTACCAGAGAATTAGAGGAGAATGTTATCCGAGAATGAATCCAAAGCGAACATAGATCTTGAAACAGGACATTGATCCAAAACACACAAGCAAAGCTACCACAGAATAGCTAAAAAAGAAAAAAATGGAGGGTTATGGAATGGCCTAGACAAAGCCGAAACTAAATCTTGCTGAAATAATGTGGGGGGAATTAGAGTGGGCCGTACATTCAAGAAAGCCCTCAAAAATGACAGTTGAAGCAGTACTATAGAGAAGAGTGGAACATTTCCTCCCAGGCGATGTGGGAGACAGTTACAACAAATGGCTACATTAAGTTATTTCAGATTTTTTCCGCATTATGAAATGGCTTCCCATGACATTCGATGAACAAATAATGGCCAAGTATAACCTTTCAGTGTCACTCGTTAAATTAGGGCATCTGCCTGCATTTACCACCTGTTGGAGGGGATGATAAGCGACTCTGTCTTCTTCATCTTGCCAGTAGGGGGCAGCTTCTCCAGGAAGGTGTCCATGTTGTCCATCTCCAGCTCTGTCGTTGGCGTCACTGCCTCCGGCTGCTCTTCATGCTGGGATGGAGCAATGACAGGGACAATATTTTGTTTAGGAGGACGGGGCAGTTTCTTTTTACTCCGTAATACGCAGGGAGGGCAGCAGTATGTCTGAACCAACGACATAACAGCCTGAGGGGATGAATAATGGGGTACCGAACTGAACTGAAACGGGAGAAAGGGGTTCTGAGGGTTATCTAGGATAACTTGAATGAACTGCAGTTTCAGCAGATAATGACTCTTACCAATGAACCATTATCCGAGACAGTGTCCATCTGGAACTTGGCCCCGCTCGTCTTAGCCTTGTCTGGGTCCATCTGGAGGGAGAACAGAACCACCAGAATCACACTATATGTCCATTAAAAGGTTTAACTAGGTACGCAAGTTCATTAAATGGGTTAACTAGGTACATAAGTCCATTAAATAGGTTAACTAGTTATTGTCAGAATAGTTTTTTACTCCCACCTCAGGGGACAGACTGAAAATCACCTTCCATTGTATGTCCCTAATCTGTCGAGATGTCTATGTCACAATTTGGGAATTCAGCTTCCTATACCAACATGCCAAGGATTAGCTGGGAGAGCTGTCGATCTTAACACCCGTGTCCTTATCTCACATTTGGTCACTGGCGCAAGCCATGCCTTGGAAGATCTTATCCTACTGTTTATGAAAAGCATACATACTGTAGATAATATGCTTAGCAGAGAATATTATTGTCGTGTTTTTCCAGCACATTCGTGCACTCCCAGACCGCAGGTGGTCTCCTCTGTTGGCCTGACTGATTCAGACACCACACTGGTCTACAGTAGAACACCAATGTCAGGTGGTCTCCTCTGTTGGCCTGTTGGGGTTCTCTGTGACTCAGCGGACTGGGGGCTTCTGTGACTCAACGGACTGGGGGGTTCTCTGTGACTCAACGGACTGGGGGGTTCTCTGTGACTCAACGGACTGGAGGCTTCTGTGACTCACCGGACTGGGGGCTTCTGTGACTCACCGGACTGGGGGGTTCTCTGTGACTCCGGATGCTGTGGATGCTGCCGATCTCTGTCTGAGAACTGGAGAGAGAGAGGCCCTCGAAATATGGCCTGGAAGACGAAAAAGACCGTAACAACATATAGAATAAGACATGACATGAATGAAATATGAAAAGGCTAGCAACACCAAACATATACAGTAAGAATATGAGCTACAGTAACCATAGTAATACAATCAAGGCTTTAAATCATCAGAACCAAAGGGTTCTTATCTCTGCTTTATGGGCCAAACAGACACACACACATTTAATTAGCTATTAAAATAGGGACACCAAAGTTGATTAACCTTAACAAAAAATACTACTTTTACAAACCCTAACCTCAATAACCTAACAATTCCTAAACTTAACCAGTAATGCCTAATCATAACCCTTATTCTAAACCCAACCTCAATGTAATTTTTGTTTAAAAAAAAGAAAAGAATAAAAAGAAAACTTTTCTAAAACGGGGACAAGATGGAAAAAAAAATCCCCATTAGTATTTTTTCTGACTTAATCACAATTTGAGGAGACACTCCAACTCACTTCAGTTTTGGTTTGGGGGTACTGAGGACGCTGTCGTCATCGTCCAGGTCCGGTCCGCTGTCACTGGGGTTCTCAAACTCCAGACTCTCCAGATCCAGATCTTCCTCCACCTCCGGAGGAGGTTCAGCTGGGTCCTGCTCCGAGTCCAACACCTGGACAACATGCCCAGGGAGACGAAGAGAGACAGAGATAGTCAGGAAAAAAGAGACAAACAAGCACAGGGAGACAAACAGAGACAGAGATAGTCAGAAAGAGAGAGACAAACAAGCACAGGGAGATGAAGAGAGACAGTCAGGAAGAGAGATAAAAACAAGCACACCAGTAAACATATTCTGACCGCTCGATCTCACTGGAAAAGAATCACACAAGAGAAGAAAATAGCAATGTGACATTTTCTGAAAAAGAGTATTGCACTTAGAAATGCTTTACCTCATCTGAGACTCTAAACCTCTTCAGCAGGGCCACAACTCTCTGTTTAAAGTTCTGCTGCTAAAAAAAACAGGACACAGAAACTGTCAAAGCAGATAAACAATGCCACCTCAAACTAAAGGCATACAGGACTTTCAGCAGCCTGCCGGTAACCAGGGGAGGGGTTTGCAACTGCCTGGATTTAGCCCAATCGGATAGAATCATGTGCAGAGACCTCAAATCAAAGGAACAGACAAATTGACTTGAACTCAAATCCAGGAACAAAATGTCTAAAGAACATCCCAAACAGTGCCCCTGAAAGGGCAAGGCTGTATCGGAAATCTCTTCACTCGCTATTAATTAGTGAACAACCACTGTCAAGGAATTGTTTGTAACAGGAAGTAGAGGTACCACAGTAGGATTTCCGTATTGACAACATGAATTAGAGGTAACACTGCACTGTTGTCATATTGCCCACATGAAGTAGATATATCACTGCAGTGCGACCATATTGCAAACAGGAAGTAGCGGTTGCCATCAGGAAGTAGTGGTACCACTACCGGGCTTTCATATTGCCAGCAGAAAGCCTCTTAGACTAAAAACAAGGCTGAATTATCACTGCATGTTTTGACAGGGAACCTCTTACAAGCATTTCATGATGTCTCATGTAAGGCTGCCTAAGATATGCTGAGGCTACGCTTCATGGCAGAGGCCAGGCGATCTGGTTCACGTCTTACCCTGGTGATGGAGGTGGTTCTGATGATGGACCTTCTCTGCTTCTTAGGCTTCCTCACATCATACTCATCATCCTCCAGATCCTGGGCACATGGCCAGATTAAACACAGGGAATATCTTCAAGCACGCAGATTACACCCTGGGGTTTCTTTGTACCATTATCCAGTGGTTCTCAAACCTCTCCTTGGGGAGGCCCAGACACTTCCGAGTTTGGTTGCAGCGCGGAACCCCACATGTACCTAGTTACAGTCTTAGTGACTAGTTCACATGATTCAACTTGTTGTCCGTACTTACTCCAAGTAAACAAATTGTTCAAATACATGGAACGGCTGGGGGGCCCCAAGGTGTGAAGAACAGTTGAGAGTCTCCGAGGGGATGAGGAAGGGTTGGGTGTCCCCGAGAGGTTGAGGAACAGCTGGGGGTTACATAATTTTTGCTGCAGCAGTCATGCCTATGTGTGTGTGCGTGTGCGTGTGCTGACCTGGCCCTGAACAGCGTCATCACTGGCCTCCTGCTCTGAAGAGAAACTCTCATACTCCTCCTCCGAATAGTTATCTAAGAACAGACACACACAGACAGACATTAACCAAACGCTGCCTACAAGATGTGGGCTACATCCAAAATGACACACTCCCTTTATAGTGCAACATGAGGAACAGGGTGTCATTGGGAGAAGACACCCCCTGGAGTAGATCCCTCACAGGATCGTTGAGTCATTCATCTTACAGCGTAGTCAGTCTGTGGCATTGAGATTTCATGAGCAGTAGTGAGGTTCAAAATATAGGACGTGACATTAAGTCATCAGGGCTCACTGACGCGTGATCTCACTCCGGAAAGCCTGATTCATGTAAAAAAAAAAATATATATTAAAAAAAATAAATGTACCTTACAAGGTGGCCCAAGTTAAAGTATTTTACTCAGGGCTCAGTTAAAGGGTTTTATTCTGGGCTCTTTTGAAGTATTTTACTCAGGGCTCAGTTAAAGGGTTTTATTCTGGGCTCTGTAGAAATATTTTACTCAGGGCTCAGTTAAAGGGTCCATTTAAAGTATTTTACTCAGTGCACTAGAGGGCAGCCAGGTGGGATGACTGACTGGGCGCTTTTTTACCCCAGCTCTGCTTACCCAGACTCCTGTCGGGGGAGGGGGGGGGGGATTATTTGATCCCCTGCTGATTTTGTACGTTTGCCCACTGACAAAGAAATGATCAGTCTATAATTTTAATGGTAGGTTGATTTGAACAGTGAGAGACAGAATAACAACAAAAAAAATCCAGAAAAACGCATGTCAAAAATGTAATAAATTGATTTGCATTTTAATGAGTGAAAAAATTATTCAACCCCTCTGCAAAACATGATTTAGTACTTGGTGGCAAAACCCTTGTTGGCAATCACAGAGGTCAGACGTTTCTTGTAGTTGGCCACCAGGTTTGCACACATCTCAGGAGGGATTTTGTCCCACTCCTCTTTGCAGATCTTCTCAAAGTCATTAAGGTTTCGAGGCTGATATTAGGCAACTCGAACCTTCAGCTCCCTCCACAGATTTTCTATGGGATTAAAGTCTGGAGACTGGCTAGGCCACTCCAGGACGGTAATGTACTTCTTCTTGAGCCACTCCTTTGTTGCCTTGACCGTGTGTTTTGGGTCATTGTCATGCTGGAATACCCATCCACGACCCATTTTCAATGCCCTGGCTGAGGGAAGGAGGTTCTCACCCAAGATTTGACGGTACATGGCCCTGTCCATCGTCCCTTTGATGCTGTGAAGTTGTCCAGTCCCCATAGCAGAAAAACAACCCCAAAGCACAATGTTTCCACCTCTATGTTTGACGGTGGGGATGGTGTTCTTGGGGACATAGGCAGCATTCCTCCTCCTCCAAACACGGCGAGTTGAGATGATGTCAAAGAGCTCGATTTTGGTCTCATCTGACCACAACACTCACCCAGTTCTCCTCTGAATCATTCAGATGTACATTGGCAAACTTCAGACGGGCCTGTACATGTGCTTTCTTGAGCTGGGGGACCTTGCGGGCGCTGCCGGATTTCAGTCCTTCACGGCATAGTGTGTTACCAATTGTTTTCTTGGTGACTTTGGTCCCAGCTGCCTTGAGATCATTGACAAGATCCTCCCGTGTAGTTCTGGGCTGATTCCTCACCATTCTCATGATCATTGCAACTCCACAAGGTGAGATCTTGCATGGAGCCCCAAACCGAGGGAGATTGACAGTTCTTTTGTGTTTCTTTCATTTGCGAATAATCGCACCAACTGTTGTCACCTTCTCACCTAGCTGCTTGGCGATGATCTTGTAGCCCATTCCAGCCTTGTGTAGGTCTACAATCTTGTCCCTGACATCCTTGGACAGCTCTTTGGTCTTGGCCATGGTGGAGAGTTTGGAATCTGATTGACTGATTGCTTCTGTGGACAGGTGTCTTTTAAACAGGTAACAAGCTAAGATTAGGAGCACTCCCTTTAAGAGTGTACTCCAAATCTCAGCTCGTTACCTGTATAAAAGACACCTGGGAGCCAGAAATCTTTCTGATTGAGAGGGGATCAAAAACTTATTTCACTCATTAAAATGCAAATCAATTTATAACATTTTTGACATGTGTTTTTATGGATTTTTTTGTTGTCATTCTGTCTCTCACTGTTCAAATAAAACTACCATTAAAATTAACTGTTTGTTGCAGAAAACATCCAGTGCTGATACACACTTGAACCCCCCTAAGCCAACACGTGTCTAAGCCTAATCCACCAAGCACCCCCCCAACCCCATGTGGAGCCCAACCCCATGTGGAGCATCCTGGTGGCGTTGCACATTTAGTTCCTGTCCAGAAAAATATTGATGTGGCGCAAAAAGAGAATTCACTCTAATCTTCACCCAGCACAGCTTGAAGAAGACTGGCCAACCCCCAGAGTCCAGCTCATCTCTAATGGTCTTCCCAAGTTCTGATCCCATTAGGGAGTTTTTCCTAGACACTGTGCATCAATTTTTTAGGTTTAGGCTAGGTATCTGAAAAAGCACTTCATGACAACAGCTATAAAATAAATCTGATTGATTTATAAGTCACTGTTAGAACTATCCGAAAGTCGGCACTGTAAGACTAACTGTAAGCATTAACTGTAACACTGGATAATGTCTGCTAAATAACTAAAATGTACAAAAATATGTCTTCATTTTATGAAAGTCAAGAAACGTATTATCTTTCCTTTAAATATTTTACACTAAGCATTTGGAATTGCATTTATGGTAAGAAACTATCAATTATTAATCAAGTTTTAATTGATTGATTGATTAAGCAGAGCCACGTTGTGACTCCAGTTCACTGCCTGCCGTGTCACAGCGTGCCTGAGGCAAAACCCACTGCCAAACCGTCGTACTGTTCAGAACGTACCAGAACATTTGACCTTGGTTCCGTCCTGCAGAGCGGCCTCCTCATGGTCAATGGGCTGGCTGGACAGAGAGAAGATCCAGATCTCCGCTACCTTCCCCAACATTTCCTTCTGACTGCTGCAGAGAGACAGCACCTGCCCACCCTCCGCCGGACACTGCATCACCTGGTTGACGGGGAGACGGCGGGAGAGATGGGAAGGGAGCGGGAGACGGCGGGAGAGATGGGAAGGGAGCGGGAGACGGCGGGAGAGATGGGAAGGGAGGGGGAGACGAGGGAGAGAGGAGAACCACGTTAAAACACCATTTCAATTAAAGCTGTGGCTATTTGTCAGATCACCTGCTTTTCTAATTGTTATTTTTAGTTTCAAAAGTAACCATTCTGCTCCTGTCGACTCTAGCTGAGAATATAACAGACCGTCCAAAGCTACAGAACCAATGAGTAGAGATTCGTTGGGTCACATCAGTTCATCCCATAATAAATGTTTCCAAATCCACTTCCCACTTCCTTACATTTCCCTGTCTCCCCGAGGCCATCTGTCATAGACAGACCCGATACTAGCATTTAGCAAGAAAGCACAGACATATGAGACAACCAGGCTACGTCTCCTAAGAGTAGAGGAGACAACGCCAGCATGTATGGTTTGTAACGTTATGGAACAACTCAGTTTGGTCGGCACTCCGAACAATAACGCAGACAAAATAAAAACATTAAAAATACAAAAACACTCCAAGAGTCGTGGATATATTTATACCCGGGGATATTGTACGCTCGATCTGCAAAACGTTTCAACAGAAAAGCAGAGTGAACGAGACAGGGAGGGAGCTATGTTTTGTATTTGTATAATTTGTGTTTCCAGAGCTGACTGAACTGTAGTCCATGGTTACGTTACAGCAGAACAAGGGAAGAAGCCTGTTAATCGCGCATCTAGCGAGAGGGAAGGGTTGGATCTAGCGATGATCCTGCTGATTAGGATTTGGGTTAATGGGCAGCGCCATCACAGTGTTTCCTGGATCTGTGAGGATTTCAGACGCTTTTCTGTTCAGTCACTGACATGAGTAGACAGTTCACTACAGAGGAACAGGACGAGGGGAACTGGGGAGGAGACGAGCAGAAATTAGCAGGGAGGATAGACTTTTGAAAATAATTTAATCATGAATTCACCACATGAAAAAACACCAACAGCACGGAGGCCATCTGTGTCTCATCTGGATCTTAAAAAAAAATGATAAGGACGACCGCTACGTTGAATTTTAAAACCAAAAGTCAAATCTGAAATAATTAAAGGAAGTTTATATATGGAAGTTTATATATGGAACTTCCATATTTAAAATTAAATATGGAAGTTTAGCAGCCCAATGTGGTGTGAACATTGTTCACAGAGATTTCACCCAGACTTACGTTAACGCACGGCACCTCACCCTAAAACCATATCGATGGAGCCTACAACGTACCTCAGCCATGTCAATTGTCCCCACCGCCAAGGTCTTGTAACCCAGGATCGTTCTGTTCTTGTACCTCTTCCTCCGCTGAAGGAGAATCTGGAGCTTGTTGCCCTCCCTCTTCAGGAAGTGGGGATACTGAGGATGTAGGGAGGATGGATGGGTGAAGGAAAAGAGGATACAGGAGGGCAGAAGTTTTATCAAAATGTATTCAAACGGAGAACGATGAAAGTGACGCGTGAAATACGTATTTATCCAGTTGCATGTTCAGGCCTTGGTCTCTCTGCGTTTCTGTGGCGTTTACCTGCAGTGAGAACGTGAGAGCCAGGTCTGACTCCACTGATCCACTAGGGGGCAGAACTATTTCATGAGACCTCAGGATCCTCTTGGAACCCTGAGGAATCAACGTCACATGACGTCACATTAAAATCTCATCACATAGTAGGACATGACACATAGCATACATCACATTGTATATATCACAGATCGAATCACAGGTCCCACATGACATATAATGTATCACATATCAGACAGCAAATATCACATTGTAGGTGTATCACATGCAGTATATCACGTAACAGATATCAAATAACACATCCAATATCAAATAACACATACAATACCAAATCACACATCCAACATTAGATCACACACCCAACATTAAATCACACACCCAACATTAAATCACACACCCAACATTAAATCACACACCCAACATTAAATCACACACCCAACATTAAATCACACACCCAACATTAAATCACACAACCAACATTAAATCACACAACCAACATTAAATCCCACACCAAACAACAAATCCCACATCAAACAACAAATCCCACATCAAACAACAAATCCCACATCAAACAACAAATCCCACATCCAATATCAAATCCCACATCCAACATCAAATCCCACATCCAATATCAAATCCCACATCCAATATCAAATCCCACAACCAATATCAAATCCCACATGCAATATCAAATCCCACATCCAATATCAAATCCCACATAGCCCAGTACATGTCACAGGTCTAGAATGTTAGTGTATCCTCTGAGCAGCTCTACAAAATCAACAGTGCAACGGACGTACCTGTATCTTCACAGCGATTACCACAGAGATGAGCTCCTTGTCCAGCTCCCTCAGAACCACCAGTTTCTTCAGCGTCAGACTGCACAACCTGGACACAGGACTTGGAAAATCAGAATGACATCATATTTTTATGAACATATTCACACAGTCATTTAGCAGACAAACTCATCCAACACAACACAGGGTAAACCTGATGAAGTGCCTTGCTCAAAAGCACATGTACAGATTTTTCATCTTGACGATGATTCAAACAAGCAAACTTTCGATTACGGGTCCAACACTCTAACCACCCACCTACCGGGTCTAGGGTATCATACACACCGGAATCCCACCTACCGGGCCTAGGGTATCATACACACCGGAATCCCACCTACCGGGCCTAGGGTATCATACACACCGGAATCCCACCTACCGGGCCTAGGGTATCATACACACCGGAATCCCACCTACCGGGCCTAAGGTATCATACACACCGGAATCCCACCTACCGGGCCTAGGGTATCATACACACCGGAATCCCACCTACCGGGCCTAGGGTATCATACACACCGGAATCCCACCTACCGGGCCTAGGGTATCATACACACCGGAATCCCACCTACCGGGCCTAGGGTATCATACACACCGGAATCCACAACAGAGACAGACAGGAATAAAGACAGACACAAACACAGAAGATCAACACTGCCGGAACTGAGCTTTTTATACGTGGGAAAACCGCCACACTGATTGAGACCGTGTTGAGTAAACAGAGGATTAAGGTCAAAAACTAACCCCTCTCCACCGCTCATAGATATAAAAGAAGCCATGCTACCATGCTACCAAACCTGTACAAAAAATGACAAGTCTTGGAGCTCTGTTCGTGTAAATAAGCTAATAGTATCACTGTGGGTAAGAGGATGATTTGCAGCTTTTTGTTCAACCCATAACAACAACACAGAAGACAATAGGCAGAGATTACTGGAGCAAGCCAGACCTGCTCTAAACCAGACCTGCTCTAAACCAGACCCGCTCTAAACCAGAGGGTCTCAACCTCCTCTATGCATTTGATGTTTCCCAGACCTGGTAGATGTGAAGGTACTCGTCAACTAATTATCAAGTCCTTGGCTGCTAGATTCAGGTGAGCTAGTTGATGACTGCTGTGACTGTTTGTAGAACCAGTGGTGATGTCCACTACATGGGGGTTGAAACATGCACTTCACATACACTAAACTCCACTGTGCCCCTCTAACCCCTCTGTGTCCCAACTTTTGAATTTCGACTAAAACCCCCGTAAAAGCCTATACGTGTTGTCTTTTAAAATAAGTTAAAATGCTCGGGAAAACATACATCACTATGCAAAAGTCTTAAGCACCTGAAACTCAAACTAAAGCTGTTTATTTGGTTAGTGTTCATTTGTAAAAAAACAAACAAAAAAAAAAACAAATATAAATATTTCCTAATTTCCTAGAACTCCCTAATACCCTTTAGATGTATTTCAGTAAAAACAAAATATAGACCAAAATACTTTAGATTCACATTTGGTTCCCTTGATGTGTGTTTATTGAGATCATAAACAAATCCATCATGTAATTGTTTCAGATGCGTCCTAAAATAGAAGAAAAGAAATCAGTAGAGAAATGTATTTCGAATATAAAAAAGGAGTGGTCAAATATTTGACCAATCCCTTGCACAAAATGTTTGAGAAGGGTTGCTTTGAGACTCAAAGCCTTTCCATGGAAAAACTTAAACCTTCCAGGATGAAGGAGAAGGGTGGGTAAAGAAGCAGAATGGCTGGGAGGAAGGCTTTCTGTGATTTTCCACTCTACAGAATGAGCTTGGAGTTGTGATGAAACATTGCCATAGATCCAACTGGATATGATGAAATTGAGGAAGGTAGAAAAAGTGCGTACAAATTGGAATAAAAAAAATCTAAGTCTATTTAGCCAGTCTCAGACTCTGAATAGGAATTCATCAACATCTCAGATACTGACTGTAGCACGCTAACTCTCCATCTTCATCCAATAGCCACAACAGTGTCTGTGAAGTGAAGGAACATCAGTATTTGGAGCAACTGGGCAAGATGGGTAAAGAAATCCTGAGCTGTCTGGGTCAAAGAGATGGCAAGTAAAGGGATGACAGACTGGTCTTTCTTTGAGGAGATTTTTTTCTCCTCAAATTGTCTAAAGAACACAGGGATGCTGTTGAATACTGCATATGGGAATGTTGCTTGATGCTAACTAGTGGTGTTTTTGGCCCTGAACAGGATAGTTTTTTTTTTTAGGGTTAGACTAAATCCTCCTTCTCTTTCCTTTACTTTGTCTGTTCAGGGTTGAGAAGCAGAAGAAGCACTGCCAACGTTTCAGGCTAATTCCATTTTGTCCCAAAGTGCACCCTATGTCCCCATGGGTCCTGATCTCAAATGGTGCGCTTCAGTATACAGGCGATAGGATGCCATTTGTGACGCTGTTTTAAGGGGCTAAAGGGGAGGAGGGCGGTAGCCATCTTTGCAGAGCTCTGCATTGTTACAACTGGGGGAGGACTTAATCAGCGCTGCTTGATAATGTTCTCACTCATTTCCTGGGAATGTACAATATAATTCCCTTTCTCTCTTTCAAACATGGTTTGAGTTCTTTTTTTTATTCCACAAAATCTTTGTTCCCACACAAGACACTAGCCGTTTGGTAAACTTGGCCGCTATTGCGGTTCAATTCCAAGAACTTTCCCAGAAATCCTCTTATTTACTAGCCAAGAGGAATACTATGTGATGCAATGGGTATGATTGGTCTCTCATTCTCCTAAGGAGTAATAGTAATTTACAAAAACGTAAGTCTGGCTGAATAATTATTTTATTCCTCAGTTGCTAAAAACAAAACTACACAATCATACCAAATATCAGAAAGTAGTTATATAGTTGAACAATTGCGTGATTAAATTGCATTATTCATTTAGGAGTTAAAAATAATTACATCTGCCTAAAGGGAAAAAATGCTTAAAAGTCGCCATGCTAACCATCAATGATTTCCCACACTTCACTCTTCTCATTCCCACTTTCTGACACCCAAATAGGCAGATATTTTAGCTAAGCTGTTGACCCACAACCTCAACAAGAAAGAGCTGCTCTTCCTCTCATGGAAGTCCTGCCCGCTCTAAGACCTCTCCATCAAGGTTGACAAGTCAATGGTGTCCAACTCCCAGTGTGCAAAGAACCTTAGCTTTACCCTAGATAACACCCAGTTGTTCTCTGCTAAAATCAACGCAGGTTCATTCTCTACCACATTGGTAGAGTGCAACTTTTCCTCATCAGGGAGGGCAACTACCACTCAGTCCAGTCAAAACTCTTCTCTGTTCAATGATGGAACCAGCTCCTCCCTGACGCTAAGACAGCAATCCGAGCCGGTTTTCTGAAAATATGTGAAACACTACCTCTTTAAAGTGTATCTTAGGAGACCTTAGTTTGAATTTAAAAAGAGACTACTTTGCTGTAGATAATTGAAAACAGATGTACTCACTACAACTGTGATTTAGTATGTTGCCCGAATATCTGGAAATTTGATAGAAAATGTTGACATTATTCACAGCTACAATGGCTGTCAAAGCTGCTTGAAGAAATAGGTAAACAACAGTCACTCATTTCCCAGTGACTTGGATTTTAAAAATGTGTGGTAGGCTGTGACGATGCAAGACATATAATGTTCTACCTTTTTAAAATGTTATTTTAAGTCCATATTACGCATATTCAGACGTTCATTAGCCACACAAATTAATAAGGTGGGTCTAATAATTCTATGCAGCCGACCTCCCTTCAACAACCACTATATGATGTTACTGGGCTGGCCGGCCTTTTGATACAGTGACTTAATTTCCAAACCCTTCCGGGAGGGGAGGGGAGGGAGGTGCACGCTAAACTGTCCCTGTGTGCAGCTGGGTTATTTTGGGGATAGAGTGAATGCAAAACATTGAAGGGCTCATATACAAAATGAGACCAGTGCCTCTGTTTTCCGGCGCCTAGTAGGTTAAATAAAAACAATGAAGCACTACACGTATGCGCTGTTTGCTTATGTTGACACAATGGAACAGTCGGATGCCAGTGCTTATTGTGTGTGTGTGTGTGTGTGTGCGCGTGTGTGGAGTGGGGGGTAAATACAGCTCGATCAAGTACGGGCTCCAGAGACATAAACCAGAGTCACATTTCAAGTGTGAAATGAGGCAGCAGAAAGACTAGCGGTTGGTGTGTTCGGCCATGAAAGGTCACTGGTTCATATCTTTGTGCCGACAACATGAAAAATCAATTTATTTGTCTTTAAGCAAAACACATTTTAAGCAAATCATACACAAATCATATGTAAATGGGGACCCAAAACCAAGAAATACAACCCCATTGACAACAGTGTGAAAAGACGAGACCTCAACGTATTACAGAACTAAAAAGTTGTAAAAATTTGTATTAAACTTACATGAATAAAAGCTAAAAGGGAAGGATGAATTAGCGTGTTTGAGACAGGTGGCACAGCAATCCGAAAGAGCACAAAGCTGACCGTCAAAGTCTTAGTCTAGCATGCCGTCAAAACTTGTCAATCCTCTAGAAAGTCTTATGGGGGATGCTAATTTGACCGGGTGCCTGCAAAACCATACATTTTGGCATATTTTTATCGCTTTAATTTTGATGAGGTTACTATAACTGTACAACAACTCCAACGTAATTGGAGGGCACATGATGGAAGTAAGAGATGGCCTAAATATGCATTATTTCATAGGGGTAAAAACAATTACTTTTATTCACATTTCAGTAATTTCATTTTTTTAATGTATTACAGTGAGGGAAAAAAATATTTGATCCCCTGCTGATTTTGTACGTTTGCCCACTGACAAAGAAATTATCAGTCTATAATTTTAATGGTAGGTTTATTTGAACAGTGAGGGACGCATATCAAAAATGTTATAAATTGATTTGCATTTTAATGAGTGAAATAAGTATTTGACCCCTCTGCAAAACATGACTTAATACTTGGTGGCACAACCCTTGTTGGCATCACAGAGGTCAGACGTTTCTTGTAGTTGGCCACCAGGTTTGCACACATCTCAGGAGGTATTTTGTCCCACTCCTCTTTGCAGATCTTCTCCAAGTCATTAAGGTTTCAAGGTTGACGTTTGGCAACTCGAACCTTCAGCTCCCTCCACAGATTTTCTATGGGATTAAGGTCTGGAGACTGGCTAGGCTACTCCAGGACCTTAATGTGCTTCTTGTTGAGCCACTCCTTTGTTGCCTTGGCCGTGTGTTTTGGGTCATTGTTATGCTAGAATAACCATCCATGACCCATTTTCAATGCCCTGGCTGAGGGAAGGAGGTTCTCACCCAAGATTTGACGGTACATGGCCCCGTCCATCGCCCCTTTGATGCTGTGAAGTTGTCCAGTCCTCTTGGCAGAAAAACTCCCCCAAAGCATAATGTTTCCACCTCCATGTTTGACAGTGGGGATGGTGTTCTTGGGGTCATAGGCAGCATTCCTCCTCCTCCAAACACGGCGAGTTGAGTTGATGCCAAAGAGCTCGATTTTGGTCTCATCTGACCACAACACTCACCCAGTTCTCCTCTGAATCATTCAGATGTACATTGGCAATCTTCAGACGGGCCTGTACATGTGCTTTCCTGAGCAGGGGGACCTTGCGGGCGCTGCCGGATTTCAGTCCTTCACGGCATAGTGTGTTACCAATTGTTTTCTTGGTGACTTTGGTCCCAGCTGCCTTGAGATCATTGACAAGATCCTCCCGTGTAGTTCTGGGCTGATTCCTCACCATTCTCATGATCATTGCAACTCCACAAGGTGAGATCTTGCATGGAGCCCCAGACCGAGGGAGATTGACAGTTCTTTTGTGTTTCTTTCATTTGCGAATAATCGCACCAACTGTTGTCACCTTCTCACCTAGCTGCTTGGCGATGATCTTGTAGCCCATTCCAGCCTTGTGTAGGTCTACAATCTTGTCCCTGACATCCTTGGACAGCTCTTTGGTCTTGGCCATGGTGGAGAGTTTGGAATCTGATTGACTGATTGCTTCTGCGGTCAGGTGTCTTTTATACAGGTAACAAGCGGAGATTAGGAGCACTCCCTTTAAGTGTGCTCCTAATCTCAGCTCGTTACCTGTATAAAAGACACCTGGGAGCCAGAAATCTCTGATTGAGAGGGGATCAAATACTTATTTCACTCATTAAAACGCAAATCAATTTATAACATTTTTGACATGTGTTTTTCTGGATTTTTTTGTTGTCTCTCACTGCTCAAATAAACCCACCATTAAAACTATAGACTGATCATTTCTTTGTCAGTGGGCAAGCGTACAAAATCAGCAGGGGATCAAATAATTTTTTTTCCCTCACTGTATGTATTTTATGCATTTTTACAGTACTGTAGGCTATATCTTATCGCCCATGTGCAGAATCAAAAAGCTATCCAGGGTTTGTTGGGAGTTATTGCATTTAGGCAGGCCGTAGACACCCAGAAGAAATAGAAGCATTACAGAAGTCACATTAGAGTATAGTAGTAAATGCAAAGAATTTTTAAAAATATGATTTAGGCTCTCATAAATACTGAATCTTGTTATTTGGCTTGAGTACAAGTTAAAATTACAAGTATTTTTAAAAACACTACTAAACTAGAAAAGAAACTGAAAACAAAGATTGGATTACTTCACAGACATTGAGCCTGTCCATCTTGATAGAAAATACATAGTGTAAGCCACACATCAGTTTTTGATTCCAGAGATATAATCTATATGCACACAGCAGCTTCTCATCACTGTATTTTGTATCAGCATTTATTGTACAAATATTTTTTTAATAACTTGCCGAATTGAACGTTAAATACATTTGTTTTATAAATAACATACAATTGGATATGACAAAATCCACATGGGGGTACATGTGTTTTATAAAGGAGAAAAGGCCCAGTGAAACAAACAGAAAGGACACAAGCCTTCCAGTGACTCTGGGGAACAGGACACTTGGAAGGTCCACGGACGATGACAGTGAAGTATTCTGGTAGTTTTCAAATTGATTTAAAAATTGCTGTATTGACTGTTAAAGCATTACATGGCCTTGCACTCAAACAGATGTCTGACCTGTTTTTAAGATGCTTTTGATATGTGCCCAGTCGGTCTGTCAGGTCTCTGTGGAACTGGCCTTTTAGTTGTTCCAAAGGTCCCAACTAAGACTTTTGGCGAGGCCTCTTGAGGCCAATATGGTCCTGTGTATTGAAACAACAACCTGCCAAAAAATCTGTAGAACTCAAAACTATTTAAGATTTCAAAAAAAGATCAAGAGACACATTTCTCACTAATACATTTCTCATTTTATTATTTAAAAGTATTTGAGTTGGTTTTAGTTTAATACAAACCTTCACATATATTCCCTTATTCATGCTACATCTTGATGGCATAGACATTTTTTTTGTTTTTACCCATTTATTTTACTTGTATTTTAATGTAGGAAATGTGCAATATAAATAAAATGGTGTGTGTGTGTGTGTGTTTTTGTTGACATTGAGCAGACAATGGGTAGATGAAGTAGACCAAGCAGACAGCTGAATGGATGTCTTTCTCAAGAAAACAGAGAACGCTTGAGTCCCAAATCGAACACCAGCCCTAAAATAGTGCACATTTCCTGTCCAGGGCCCACTGAGTGTACCGATGGGCAAAAAAAGGGTGCTATATAGTGAGTAGTAAGGCATTTGGAATGGCCAACATCATTCCCCTCTACAGCCCACAGAGGCCCAGGAACCTCAGCATGGCACAATGGAAACAACCCAATAAAGGATCACATTGTCGAAAAGGCCACACCGTGCTGTGAGCGTGCGCGCACACACACACACACACACACACACACACACACACACACACACACACACACACAATGGGCTTAGTTCTCATCTGTTTTATATTCATTCACAGTCTCCAGCCACATGCCGATCACAAACCTACAACACTATTAATGCCCGTTATGAAAGAGGATGACACGGGTAACATTCTCCGAAAATGTCCAAGTCTTCCAATTCAGAAGATTCCTGAAATGAGTAAACGAGAAACAGGGGACCCAAGAGCTCTTAAAAAAGGAGTTTCCAAGTTTTCGTGAAGTCAAGTTATTTTTACCTCACCGAAGGTGATCCTCCTGTTTTTCCATGCGTGTCACGGTGTAATCTTTAGAAATTGATCTCATCAAATATGGGTCGGTATCCTGTTTTATAGTGATGCTTAGAAGCACTCCATTAGCTAAATATTCCCTATGCCAAAGAAATAACACAAACATGAGACCATTTCATAAGAGGATCTGTGTTGACCCATTTCTCTGGTTGGCCTTCTCTCTGACACACGCGCGCACACACACTTTACATTGCACTACACTTGTTGGGTCGCAAAAGGTATTCCCATTCAAATTCCTATGTTTCCTAACCCCTAACCCTTGCAGTGGATTTTCATTACAAGCAGAACCTCAGGTTGAAAGTGCTTTGCCTCATATAATTAGCCATATGGGCAAAATACCAATAAATACAGATTTTCATACTTTCCACAATCGTTTTTCTCTACGTTAACATATTATACTGAATGTAAGTGTCTCTACGTTAACATTTTATACTGCATGTAATTCACTTGATTCATTATGAAGCTGGTACGCTCATCAACGATAAATTCCGTTTGCTTTCCTCCCCTTTTTTGTCCGTTCGCTTTTTTCCATTTTTGCTATGTCATTGCCCATCAGGGGCTGCTTTGAAATTTGCATTAACCAGTCCAGAGCAGGACTCTTCCCACAATCCACTGCATTGCTCTTGTGCATCCCTGGTGAAAATAAAGAGGAGTGGAACATCTGTCAAATTCACAAAAACTCACATTGTAACTTCTACCCTAAACCCAGAGTTGAAAGAACCTTTTTCCTCATGATGACTGGATTAATGCCGTTATGGGATTTTTAGTATACAAGTATAGTAGAACCTACACACACACATACACACAGGTAGTTTTAACAAGACACACACAGCTACAACGACAAACAAGCACTGTAACATAAGAACACACACTGAACAAATAGAAACCATGGAACCCTCAGAATGTTCTTCAGAATGCTGAGAGCTGAATCCCTCAGGATGTTCAGAATGTTCTTCAGAATGCTGAGAGCTGAATCCCTCAGGATGTTCAGAATGTTCTTCAGAATGCTTTTGAGCTGAATCCCTCAGGATGTTCAGAATGTTCTTCAGAATGCTGAGAGCTGAATCCCTCAGGATGTTCAGAATGTTCTTCAGAATGCTTTTGAGCTGAATCCCTCAGGATGTTCAGAATGTTCTTCAGAATGCTCAGAGCTGAATCCCTCAGGAAGTTCAGAATGTTCTTCAGAATGCTCAGAGCTGAATCCCTCAGGATGTTCAGAATGCTCAGAGATGAATCCCTCAGGATGTTCAGAATGTTCTTCAGAATGCTCAGAGCTGAATCACTCAAGATGTTCAAAATGCTGTTCAGAATGCTCAAAGCCGGGTAGCCCAATGGTCAAGATCGTGAGGCCAGTGAACTGAAAGTCATTGTTATTAATCTCCAAGTTGGCAAGGTCAATAATCTGCTGTTTCATGAGCACGGCAGTTAAACCAAACTGCTCCCAAGTTGTTGCTGAAAATAAGAATGCCTTGCAGTACAGCTGCATAATTAGGTCCAGGTGTTTGAATCCTGTGTCTGGAGGTCTGAATGTAATCCAACATGCCCTCATCTGTGTGAAAAATATGTTAGAAACTATAGAAATGTTTTTACTTATTTAGAATAGCTTTTTTTTTGCACATTCTTTAAAAACTTTATATATACTTTGAAATTACATTGTGAATTTAATGTGGATGTAATGCGAACAAAATATAGATATCTATTACAAATACATTAAATGTTGTCTCTGAAAAACCTCTCCCCACCTTTTGCTGTTCAAAAGTTTGTGGTCTCTTAAAAATGTCATTGTTTAAAAAAAATGTTTTTGTCCATTAAAATAATATCAAATTGATCCAAAATAGAGTGTAGACATTGTTAATGTTGTAAATGACTATTGTACCTGGAAAAGGCTGATTTCTAATGGAATATCTATATAGGCGTACAGAGGCCCATTATCAGCAACCATCAGTTCTGTGTTCCAATGGCACATTGTGTTTGCTAATCCAAGTTCTTCATTTTACAAGGCTAATTCATCATTAGAAAATCCTTTTGCAATTATGTTAGCACAGCTGAAAACTGTTGTGCTGATTAAAGAAGCAATAAAACTGGCCTTCTTAAAGGGATAGTATGTCCAAAATTCCTATTTTTCTTAATGTCCACTCACCAAAATATAATCCTGAAGACACAGTCATTTTCTCAAACAATCCATTATTTAGCTCTGTCCCAGTCTGTAATTAGCGCTATTAGCATTGTCAACATTCATAAATGAAAACGGTTCGTACCACTATCGCAGAGCTGCATTGCAAGTGGAAAACTACTCCAAAACACTTTTTTTCCAAAACTATATTCAGTAATCTATCGCAGTAGCAACGATATTTTAAACTGTACACTGACGAAACAGCAGGCGGAATTAGCTTAATTCAAACTGGCACTAGCGATCAATTTCCTATAGCCACCATACACAGCTTCTGTGATGTCAGATGTGAGTGTGAACTTTAACCTCAACAAGCTATGTGAAGATAGGTTGCTTCGCCTAGCTGGCCCATTTTCGTCGGTGGACATCAGAACAATATTTGTAATTGTGGAAAATACAGTGGTCATAAGAAAGGTACAAGGGACGTGGGAGAGAAGACTTGAGGTTTCACTCGTTGCCATTTCTGTAAGGTCTATTCACAGTTTCATCACTCAACCCCATCACCAGGACGACATAGCATCCAATCCCAAGATCCTCCAGATCCCAATCATAACGAATGCAACACTCCTCCCAGCCCCCAATCACCAAAAAACTAAACCCGTTCAAGAGTTTGTGATAGCTTTCTAATGTTCTTTGATCCTAGCATACCTTCCGTGTTTACGATTTAGCTTATCCTAGTCTGTATTAGAGCTATATTTTTTGCTCTATTTTTGCTTTATGTATTTCTTAATTCTTACTACATAGATGTTGTGTGCCATGTCACAAGAATTTAATTGTGCAGGATGATGCTGTGTTATTTGGTGCATTTAAAAAAATAAACTTTGAACTTCTGGATTTCCTTTGGATCGACTTCTGCCAGATCACATCTTGACCACGCTGTTTGCCTGCTCCCGGGGTTTTTGGTTTGAAATTGAATTCTACCCGCTCTGCAATTGGGACAATACCTCTGCCTCTCCCGAGTGATATTGTGGGAGCTACTTTGCCAACAAAACATACAAAGTTTGCGAGAAACATTTTACAGAGCATCATGACCCACGTTCACTCAGAAGTTGACTAAAGGGGAATGAAATTCCATCAAGTTGCCCAGTTCAACCCGTGGAGACAAGACAGATTGTAAGTAATACTTCCGATTTCTATGTTATAATACAAAGTACACATGTATTTTCCTTTCTCAAGTAAATAAAGTTTGACTGTCCAAGGGGAATATCAAAGACGAAAAAGGTAACTTGCTTTCTAGCTAGCGTATACGTTTACTGTGATGTATACACCTATTCTTCCCGGAAGAATGCATGGATTGATACAATTGTGACAAAACTGACAGGTATACACAGGAAGTACCCGTTTATTTGAAATGAGAATTATATTGCGAAAATTAAAACGTTATTTAGAGGAATACAACTTTGTCATGTTCTTTGAGGTAAGCAACACAACTTGTCTTTGTTTGGAGTGTTTTATAGTAGTTTTCTGCTTGCAATGCAGCTTTGCAATAGCGGTACGAACCGTTTCCATTCATGAATTTGGACAATGCTAGTAATGCTAATTACAGACTAGGACAGAGCTGAATAATGGATTGTTTGAGAAAATGACTCTGTGTATTTAGGAATATTGTTTGTTACGTGGACTTTGAGAAAAATATGAATTTTGTAGGAACTATCCCTTTAAGACTAGTTGAGTATCTGGAGCCCAGCAATTGTGAGTTTGATTACAGTCTCAAAATGACCAGAAACAAAGAATTTTCTTCTGAATCTCGTCAGTCAGTTCTTGTTCTGAGAAATGAAGGCTATTCCATGCGAGAAATTGCCAAGTATCTGAAGATCTAGTACAATGCTGTGTACTACTCCTGTCACAGAACAGCACAAACTGACTCTAAACACAATAGAAAGAGGAGTGGGAGGCACCGGTGCACAACTGAGCAAGAGGACAAATATATTAGTGTCTAGTTAGAGAAACAGAAGCCTTACAGGTCCCTCAATGGGCAGCTTCATTAAATAGTACCCGCAAAACACCAGTCTCAATGTCAACAGTGAAGAAGCGACTCTGGAATGCAGGCCTTCTAGGCAGAGTTGCAAAGACAAAGCCATATCCCAGACTGGCCAATAAAAAGAAAAGATTAAGATGGGCAGAAGAACAAAGACACTGGACAGAGGAAGATTGGGGAAAAAGTGTTATGGACAGACAAATCTGAGGTTTGAGGTGTTCAGATCACAAAGAAGAACATTCGTGAGATGCAAACCAAATGAAGATGCTGGAGGAGTGCTTGACGTCATCTGTCAAGCATGGTGGAGGCAATGTGATGGTCTGGGGGTGCTTTGGTGGTGGTAAAGTGCGAGATTTGTACAGGGTAAAAGGGATCTTGAAGAAGGAAGGCACTCCATTTAGCAATCACCATGCCATGCCTTGTGGACGGAGCACGATTGGAGCCAAGTTCTTTCTACAACAGGACAATGACACAAAGCACAGCTCCAAACTATGCACAAACTATTTAAGGAAGAAGCAGTCAGCTTGTATTCGGTCTATAATGGAGTGGCTAGCACAGTCACAGGATCTCAACCCTATTGAGCTGTTACGGTAGTAGCTTGACCGTACGGTACGTAAGAACAAACTGACTGCCAAACTAGAATGCCAAAAGGTCTACAAGCCTGTAATTGCTGCAAATGGAGGATTCTTTGACAAAAGCAAAGTTTGAAGGACACAATCATTATTTAAATTAAAAATCATTATTTCTGAGCTCAATGACTATATTTCCTATTCATTTTGCAATGTTTACTGTTAATTTCATGTATGTTTTCATGGAAAACAAGGACATTTCTAAGTGACCCTAAACTTTTGCATGGTAGTGTACATACACAAACACACAGTACAAACAAAGAACACACACAAACACACATTAAAGAGAGACACTCAGCAGAAAAGGACAGCTGCTGTTTGGGCTGTAGAGTAACAACTGTTCAGTGTCCTGCCTTTCTGCTGCCTGGGCAGCCCAGAGGGAGATACAGACCCAGCACAGATGCTCTGGCAAGGACGCACACACACACGCATAGACACGCGCAGAGACACGCGTGCAGAGACGCACGCATAGACACGCGCAGAGACACGCGTGCAGAGACGCGCGCAGAGACGCGCGCAGAGACACGCGCGCAGAGACACACGCACGTACGTAATAATAATACTGAGCGGTGAGCATGAATGGGGAGATATAGTGTAGTGCCTTGCAGTCTGCTGCCCTTCTCCATTTAGTGCACTAGTTTAAACCATCCGATTACCCCTTTAGTGCACTGCTTTAAACCATCTCATTCCTTATTAAGCGCACTATTTTTCACCATCCTATTCTCCATTCAGTGGTCTATTTTTCACCATCCTATTCTCCATTTAGTGCTCTATTTTTCACCATCCTATTCTCCATTTAGTGCTCTATTTTTCACCATCCTATTCACCTTTAAGTGCTCTACTTTTCACTAGGGTAGTTTCCCAAAGGCCTCTTTAGGATTGGTTCATCATCAGATCCTTTGTAGGATCACACAGTTACTAAAGTTATACTTGAATTATTTAACCATTGCCTCAGACCATTTGTTCCATATTTTTTCCTTCTCCTTTGCAACGTTTTCCACAGATCTCTGCTAAACATAGAACCAAGAGGACTGTGTCTTTGTTTAGTAACTCCAGAACCAAGTTGACTACTTAGTTACTGACAGTACAAATAACTTCAGGACAACAACGTGATTTACATAAAATCTATTTTACTTTCAAAGGAAATGGAGTTCCAGACTCCTGGTCTACAACCTGTCATATGTATCCAGGACATGTCTATATTGAATTTAGATGATTTATTATTGTGGAATCCTTATCTAGCCGCCGTAGCTTTTGGCAGCTGTAGGAGGTTATATATCCAGCATGCTGATCAGTGGTCAATTTTGTGAAGTTATTCTAGTGTTGGGGTTAGATTAGCACCTTACATTATATGTTAAGTATTGAAATTCAACATGCATTTTTTTTTTATTATATGTTATTTGTATTTTTTGTACAGTTTTCTATTGTAAAAAATAACTTGTTCTTAACAACTTAAATAAAGGTCAATGCAAACCAGCCTGAGAGCAGCGCTGCTTATCTCTCAACCTGTGTTGCCCCATGGCCGTGCCACATACTGAACACTCTACGCAGGTTTTGGAGAAATGCACGTCACTTCTTCTGGAATGCAGTAGCGCTACCAGGAAACCAGATCAGCGAATTAGGCATTAGGGCAGGACCCGGAGCACTGGCAGGACCCGGAGCACTGGCAGGACCCGCAGGACCCGGAGCACTGGCAGGACCCGGAGCACTGGCAGGACCCGGAGCACTGGCAGGACCCGCAGGACCCGGAGCACTGGCAGGACCCGGAGCACTGGCAGGACCCGGAGCACTGGCAGGACCCGCAGGACCCGGAGCACTGGCAGGACCCGGAGCACTGGCTGAGGATAAGATTCAACTCTTGGATTTGATGCTTACGAAATGTGAGACACACACACCCACTCAAGAAAAGGTCCATATTACACATCCATATGTAATGCTGTCTTGCGCATGTTCCCACACACACAGACACACACACACAGACACACACACACAGACACACACACAGACAGACAGACAGACAGACAGACACAGACACACACAGACACAGACACACACAGACACACACAGACAGACAGACAGACAGACAGACAGACAGACAGTTGAGCTGACTATAGGTTCCCTGATATTATAGCACATCCAGTTTCCTGGATGAGCCATTTATCTGAGTGAGTTGATCTTCATAGCCTGAATCATGCCATGAAACCTGGTTGGTGAGGAGAGTGGGAATACATTCATTTCATGCTAATGGGAGAGCGAGGACGAATTCCTTTTTAAAACTTGCGTCTACTTAAAATGGTAATTTGCTTTTATTTTTGCATGGACTTTTGTTGTGCATTATAGCTTATTTTCCCGTTAACTTTGGCAATGTAAATAAAATTTTTCCCATGCCAATAAAGGCATATTACATTCAGAATGAACGAGAGAAAGTATTTTAGGAATTCTTGAACAATCTGTTGCAGACAGAAATCTGCGTAAATAGAGTAAACAGACATTGCAGCCGATTACGGTTTGCTGGGAGCCTTAGAAAAAGCTTCATACCCCTTTCCAGACTGATACGCATCAACAACACTTTCCCAAAGGTGTTCAGGAATTTATTTGAAAGTGACCTGATGTGGAACCTGTGTGCTGACCACTTCAATCTCATGGCAAGTCAGATTTATGTTGTGTAGGGCCCAAATCAGGCCTGATTGTATTCCAGGGGAGTCAAACACCTGAACCTAATAATGAATAATGCATGTTTGATTACTGGGCACACCAAACCAATGAAGTGAGCACTTTGGTTTCACCTTATCTCTCAGACTCCCTCCAGATATATTAATACAACCCACAAAAGCTCTGGTCTGACCAAACTCAATGTGAAAAATATGAAAAAATGCAAAAACTCTAAGGGGGGTTTAACAACCAAATAAACCATTACAGTTCAGAAAAACAGCTTTAAACCACACCACAAGCATTCACTGTCAACCACATTCACCAAGATGATTCAGTGAAAACTATGGGGAAGGACTGAATGACATAGGGAATCTAACTACATGGGCTACCAGCCATGTGGTCTTTCTGTTGGTGTGGCGACTTGAACTTGTGTGGTCATCACATTATGCTCCTGACCAGCCAAAACACTTGCCTCTGACAAGGCCCAGACTAGTGAGGTATAGTACAGAAACCTATGGTAAATAATGACTAGTGAGGTATAGTACAGAAACCTATGGTAAATAACGACTAGTGAGGTATAGTACAGAAACCTATGGTAAATAATGACTAGTGAGGTATAGTACAGAAACCTATGGTAAATAATGACTAGTGAGGTATAGTACAGAAATCTATAGTAAATAATGACGTCTTAGGACCAGATGTCCTAGTGTAGTGACTCATGGTAAATCATGACTAGTTAGGACCAGATGTCCTAGTGTAGTAACTCATGGTAAAAGACTACTAGTAAAACAAGGGTGTCTCTGTGTGTGTGTGTGTGGTGTGTGTGAGAGATCCAGGTCTAACAACATGTGGAGACCAGAAGTCCCCAGAAAGACGGTAAAATATGATGAACTGTCTCCTCCCTCTAGACATCATGAGATCCACGTTCACAGAATAAAACACAGATAGGATTTTGTGTAACAACACAGAGACCTGTTTGTTTTTCTCATTGACATTCTTCTCTGGTTTTGGACGGTCTAGAAAGGAATGATGATGCTTGAGGAGACCAGGGAAAAGCAGTCCAGGACTCTGGCCTGGAAAATGATCATCCCATTCCATCTCCTCTGACTACATGGTATCCGTCTTGGCTGCATCAATCATTACCACGTGAAGCAGCTAAGTGTCAACATCAGATTATTCTCTCCTATCAATTTTAGATGGTTGCACTACATATGACGTAATCCTGTGATGATCAGGACCTGTTAACGGGATCTTGTGATTTGTCCATCCATCTGTAAATCTGCATGTATATACTTGCGTCTTTTTACTTGTATATCTATCCACATATGAGGCACTGTTGATCCTGGTCTACAAGCCATAATGTGACCACACACACACACACACACACACACACACACACACACACACACACACACACACACAC
>JACXGI010007508.1:5574-37237 GCA_016801175.1 Esox masquinongy
TGTGTGTGTGTGTGTGTGTGTGTGTGTGTGTGTGTGTGTGTGTGTGTGTGTGTGTGTGTGTGTGGACAGTGGCAAATCTCAGACAATCTAGTTTCTGTGTTTGTTACTGCGTTAGCTAGCTCAGCTACTGTTGGCTTGCCTCCACACAACTTTCTCTACCTCTTTCTCCCTCCTCCCCCGATCCCTCTTTCTCTCCTCTATAACCCTCCATAAGGTAACATGTTTAGCATGTGACCACCGCTCTAACACGGTAGAGCCGTTCTGGGACCTGTCGCTGGAGTTCCCAGAGCGTTACCACAGCAACAGCCGGGAGAGTGCATCGCAGGTGTCATGCCGGCTGACTGAGATGCTGGCCAAGTTCACTGAAACCGAAGCCCTGGAGGGCAACATTTACGCATGTGACCAGTGCAACAGTAAGTGATAGGAATCACATAATATGTGCACACACTTATGGTTGTTAGAGTTATAACAGTTTTACCAAAGCAGTTGATTAGATCCACAAGTTTGTCCTGTGGATGTCTCTGTGACTGTCTGGGCTCCCATCCAGTGTTCTAGTTGGACTGAGTATTCAAATTCAATTGAGTATTACAGTGCAGTTAAACCATGTCCCTCTAGTGGGCCAGTTGAGAATTACAGCATGGGTAAACAATGTCCCTCTAGTAGGTCATTTGCATATTACAGCATGGTAAACCATGTCCTTCTAGTGGGCCAGCTGAGAATTACAGCATGGTAAAACCATGTCCCTCTAATGGGCCAGTTGAGAATTACAGCATGGGTAAACCATGTCCCTCTAGTGGGCCAGTTGAGAATTACAGCATGGTAAAACCATGTCCCTCTAGTGGGCCAGTTGAGAATTACAGCATGGGTAAACCATGTCCCTCTAGTGGGCCAGTTGAGAATTACAGCATGGTAAAACCATGTCCCTCTAGTGGGCCAGTTGATTATTAAAGCGTGGGTAAACCATGTCCCTCTAGTGGGCCAATGGAGTATTACAGTGTGGTTAAACCATGTCCCTCTTATCTTTAGGTAAGCGCCGACGGTTCTCCTCCAAACCTGTCATCCTGACTGAAGCTCAGAAACAGCTAATGGTTCATAAACTGCCTCAGGTCCTGCGCTTGCACCTCAAACGCTTCAGGTACTGACCACAACACACCCATGCACCTCACACAGATCAGGTAACCGCTACTCCATGGCCATACATTTGAAACTCTAGCCGTCTCTTCCGGTGATTGGTCTGTTGAGTACAAATGTATGTGGTTGTGACGGTGGTCAGGTGGTCTGGGAGGAACCACAGGGAGAAGATCGGGGTCCACGTCAGCTTTGACCAGCTTCTCAATATGGAGCCGTATTGCTGCAGAGAACCATCTCCCAAGGGCTCTCCATGCTCCAGTCCCACCCTAGCAGGCTCACCGCACCCCAAACACTTCCTATACGAGCTGTCAGCCGTGGTGATGCATCATGGGAAGGGCTTTGGCTCTGGCCACTATACTGCCTACTGCTACAACAAAGAAGGAAGTAAGAAACTCACCTGATGATTTTTCTCCCTTTTATTTCTTCGTAGTCATGACCCAACAATGATAAACAAAATATTTTCATAGAATTGATCAAAATGTAACAGCCTGCGTTCCCTCTCCTGTCAATCCTCCCTATGTTCACCTCTCCGTCAGGGTTCTGGGTGCACTGTAATGACTCGAAGCTGAACGTGTGTTCTGTGGAGGAGGTGTGTCGTGCCCAAGCCTACATCCTCTTCTACACGCAACACCTCACTCAGGACAAAGACAGGCCGCTATAGGACCAGGGGGGCACAGAGCCCCGCCACCCTCCCCCACCGAGCCACCCTCCTCCGTACCTCAGCAGCCCAGTGAGATATCAACATCACCAAAGCATCTCAATGATCTTTCAATCATTATTTTTCTAAAATCAGAGAGACTAAGACACAAGCTGCTTTTAAAAACATGGTTCTGCTTTGTGAATTTCTTGTATATGGTGTTTATATGGGTTTTCAAAAATGTTTGATAGTGTACAGGTGTATTTTATAAAGAAAGTATTAGCCCAGGTCTGGGTTGTATCAAAACACGCCTTTTCAGGAGGAAGTCAGAGACTTGGGCCAGGTGTGACCGTCTGTAAGTGTCCTCTATCAGTAGTGCATGTTTATTCAGGTGTCACTTTCTGCTCCTCTGTGATTGGTGATTGTCATTTTCTAAATCCATTTGAATCAACGAAAAATGTTTCTCACAGCCACTTCATACATTGGACTAAGGGATGTCATTCAGTCAAATACTCAACTGGAATGTAGATTTAAGTAATTCCTTCCATAAACTTTCTTTGGTTTTTAAGCCCTTTATCTCTCGCAGTAGTACTTAAGGATTGGTCAGGAATGCTTCTTGATTGGTTACTGACCTCAAGCCAAAGCACGAGGGATATGTTTAAAACAAGTTTTTCCCAGGATCTATTTTGTAATCATTTTCTGATGGTTTGTTTTGACTAAATTCTGCGTGCTACACAGTCTTTTTAAGAATGTATAATGTCCTTAGAGAAGCTGAAGTTTTTTGATTGATAACGGTATCCCTATAGCAGATGTGGCTGCCAGTTTTACTAGTCATAGAAAAGTGCCCTTTATCAGAACAGATTTATTTTTGTAGTGACTTTGACAGAAGCGTATTTGGTATCAGTTCTTTGTAGCAGAGACTAAAATCCAGTCCGACCTAGGCCAGCATTTAAAACATTGAATGTATTTTTGTACACTGAGATCTTGTTTTTTCAAAGGTCCTAAGTTGTATTCTAAAATCAGGCCATTGACTGTTAGATTTGTAGTTTTATAATTGATCCTTCCCCCATTGGAATCACCAGCAGTTTATGCTTGTCTTTAGAGCTGACCTGTCTCCAGTATGCGTGTCGTGTGTGTACAGTATATACTCTGTACATTTGGCACCGGATTTGTCTGAGTTAAATAGCCTGACTAACAGATTATCAGATGATGTGAGATGGTGTGATTGAGACATTGCAATGCTGGAGAAGCTGTGGTGTGTAGTTGCTGACAGTTGCGAAGTTTGGTCTTTTGGAAAGGTTTTGTAACAAACTGTTTACTCTAGGACCCAACAACATGGTCCAAAAAACACGAGGGACCTACCTGGATTTGTCTGAAATTTTGTGTTGCAACACCCTGACTAATGAATAGACCTGTCCTCAACCTTAATGCTGTTCATTTCTCTAGATTCACCTCTGGTGAGTGTTTGCAGCACATGTCCACAGTCTCAGCAGCCTGTATTTTCTGTTTGATATACAGTTGGTTGGCGTTGTTCTCCTACTCCCTGGGTTCATGAAAACATATGGAAGTGATACTATGCAAATTGTTACCTCAATTTTTTTTTTTTAGGGAAAATTACCTCAATAATAAAAATGAGAATATTTTTTCATTTTTTTAAGAAAATACTTGTTTCTTATGTATTATGTATTTTAAGTTGCACTGCATACGTGCTGTAACCATACACCTGAAGCCTTTGACGATCCAGCATATGATGTTTCCTGAGTAAATACAGCGTTGACATTGGCTACCTCAGCTCACCCTTACTGGCTGAGTATGGAGACATTGCTGGTAAGAGTAGAATCTACTGGAGGCCTGCAAGGTTGCACAGGAACAGATTCATTTTTCCATACCCCACTTATCCATTGTCAGCCAACCAAGATCATCCCAGAGAAGGACTAATAGAGAGCAAAATCTTTTAATATTTTTTCTTTCTTACAAAAACATTTCCAGGGAATTTCAAAAATGAACCACTACATTTGGGTACATACAGTGACAGCAGCCATTTCAAAGAAACATACTGGAGGAGCGGAGTGCAGATCTCGCTCCCTGTAACGCTAGTTAGAAGCCAAGCAAACAGCTGAAGATACATGGTAGTTGTCTAAATGTCAGCGTTCCCACCTAGATGTACAAGAGGGCAATGTGTAATTCCTGGAATCTGAAAACAAATTGATGCTGCAGTGCCTACCAACAACGACTGGTTGGTTCTGAGTGGAAGACTGCAGTCTAAGACTGTATAGCCTCAAGGGCCAGGAGTTTTCCCGGATGAGAACTCCAGGCCTAGTTAGAGAATCAATATGTTGGTAAGGAAGGTTTGTTACTTCACATACTTTCACTGGGTCTAAATTCTAGGGGTTTTAAGGAGTTGAATACATTAGCTGTTTAACAGCTTAATTCTATGTCCTTTCTGGTTTCAGAAGATTGTGGAGAGACACCACTGTGTCCATAAACACCTCTGGTGAAGTGGAAAATGACAACTACGCTTCGTTTTTTTAAGTCACCAAAAGAATGGGAAAAAATAATTTCAGCAGCTGTTTCGTAAGCCAGGCTGGCTCCATGCTTGCTCTAAGTAGCAGTAAAAATTCATTGGGGGAACTTTACAGCGCTGATTTTCATAGCCCTTACTGGCTGCTCTCTGTCAAAGCAGGAGAGAGAAGAGACTGAAACAAGGTCCTGTATGTAGATTTCATTATTCTGTTACGAGTGCAGGCAGATGGTTCGGTGTGTTTATTTTGTGCATGTGGGGGGGTTCAGTATTCAATAGTCGTCTCCTCGGCTCACCACCTCCTTGCAGGTGGGCCTGAGTAGGATAGTGTGCTCAAACTGGGCAGTGTAGCAGCCCTTGGTGTCACAGAGTGGGGGGTAGGGGTCCACAATGCCCAAGTCACACAGGTTCTTCAGGGCCATCAGGTATTTGGTTTCCCCCAGCCGGTCCAGCCAGCGCCGGCAGAATGCCAGCGTGCCAAAGTTCTCGTTGATCACGTTCAACAGGTGCTTCGCCCGGGGGAGTCTGAGGGATGATGGGAGGGAGAGGGGTGAGACGGGGAGAGGGTACAAACCTCTTTGGTATACACAGTCCCGGAGTTCCAACTTACCTGATTGGGACGTGTCCCACATCAAAGTTCTTCATGTAATGAGAACACTCCATATCGTCATGAACCACACCCTTCCCTGTACTGCCAAACGTCTCAATGGCGTATACCTCCCCCTCCTGGTGGCCAGGAAGAACAGTCAGAAACAGGACATCCACTTAATGACATTACTGCTGTGGACCCAGTAAATACATGGGCTAGCAATGCTTGGGCTGTCATGTTGGAACTACTATAATTGTTTGATGGGAGTTCCTTCATTAATTACAACTACAAAAGTGCAGGTTTTGTGTTCGGGAAATGGCCCTGGCACTTTCTCAAAGCACACCATTAGCTCAGTGTCATTAAAGTAAATAATGCATTGCCCAGTCTCAGCCCACCATTACTCAGCAAACTCTTTGTAAACTGTCTTAGCATCCTATACACACCTCCATCCTGGTAGCTTCTCCTCCCTTTACGATTGGGACGGTCTTCCCAGCATGTATCCTGTACTGGCCGATAGAGTGGCCATTCAGGTTTCGAATTGGCTTTACTGGAAATGATCAAAATGTAGATTTGTGAGAACTTTTCTTTAATTGTAAATGTCAGCCTTGTACCAACTCCCTTTATCCATTTACATGTGTTCAGTACCTTGGTACGTTTTGCCGTCAAGTTCCACCTCGTATGACTCCATCACTTCCTGAATTCTCTCTCCAACGTCACACAGACGCACGTCAATGCCGGCGCACTGTGGAAATATGAAGGGGCGATTGAGTCCCTGGAGGTCAACCACAACTACACTGAACATTCTGAAGCAGCCTCAGAAATCACATACACTGCCTCAGAAACTGAACATACACTGAAGCAGCCTCAGAAACCAATGGTGTGTGTGTCCATGCCACACCTTGATTCCAGTATTGGTAGCATCTCTCACAGCCTCCAGCAGCTTATCATACTTTGGGTTGAAGGTGACAGTGAAGGCACAGTCAATGATCCGCCCTGAAAGCAGACAGCACTGAGAATGAAGGAGCATGGTGACACGTGTGAAGACCGGTTGGTGTGTGCTGCGACAAGGCCGTACCGTTAATGTGCGTGCCGAAGTCAATCTTGCAGACGTCGTCGTACTGCAGCACGGTCGGGTCACCGGCGTTGGGGGTGTAGTGGGCCGCACAGTTGTTCAAAGAGCAGCCGGTAGGAAAAGCCAGGCCTGCGTTCAGACCGTTCTCTTTAATCAACTTCCTAGAGCAGTCCTCCAACCGCTCACTGAGACAAGCCAACAAGAACAGAGATGGGACAACAAGATAGTTCCTTAAAGTGCAAGTACAGATTTGTGCAAAAGATACAATGCGGACAGGCGATGGAATGCAGGAGGGAAAGGAGATAATAACCGACATGATCTCGGCTTTGCAGACAAAGGCTCACCAGATGTCGATCATGGTCAGACCAGGTTTGATGAAGCTGCGGACGTGCTGCCGGACTTGTCTATGTGCCTCAGCCGCCTGTCTGAAGTCATTCCACACCTCCTCATTGGCCTTGTCCAGTGCCCGCTTCTCCTCATTGGTCGTCCTCCACGCAGCGGTACGCCTACACCAGGGAGGGCACAAGATTAGCGATCTTGGGCACACAACTCTGTGGGTGTGATTCACCAGGGGCTGCATAGAGCTGATGTGACCAGTTTTAGTGACTGCTGTGTTCTTAGGCACCTGAAAGTCTAAAGTGATTTATTTGGATAGTGTTTATTTCAAAAAATATATTATGTTCATGTATTTTTATATATATTTTAATGAAAACACTTACTACCCAAATATAAAGCCTTAGTTCAACTTTCAGGTGCCTAAGACTTTCACAGTACTGTATGTTAAAGAGAAACTAATTCACACATATCTTTGGGCACCTACCCTGGGGTGTCAACACTGAGTTTTAGGGGCACAAGCAGTTTGTGACTTACCCGTCCTGTAATGGGGGGTATTCACATTCCTGACCAATGGGGAAAACTCCACTTGGATACAATTCACAGATTGGCACAGATGGAGGGTCAGTCTGAGCTTTAGCTGTGAAACAGAGGGCGAAACATAACTGCTTATTAGCTGCTCATATCCTGAGGTAAGTCCAGACATTAGTCAGAAGGCTGCAGAGTTGTGTTCAGAGTGCAACAGCAGGTCAGTGCTATACATCACTATGTACTAAAATATGGCCAAACAACTCACGTCCTCTCTTTTTCTTCTTCTTTTTCTTCTTTTTGCCTGCGGAATTCTCCCCGTCATCTCCATCTGCAAGTAACGGAGGAATGTGGTCATTTTGTCCTTTAATTCACCTTGGCGTTTGTCTTCTCCAAGCAGGCCATTAATGTAAATGTGTATGCGGTTGTGTGAGGATATTTCTGTGTTAGTGAAACTTGTCAGACAATGAAGGTTTAGGATATGGGTCAAAGACTAACACCTGGAGCCATGTTTGGGGGAGAGCCCCTGAGGTTCTAGGTCTGTCTAGATTACTGTGTTGATGTCTTACCGTCCTCCCCATCCTCCTCTTTCTCCTTCTCCTCCAGAGCCTGTTTTTCCAGCTCTTTCCTCACATCTGCCACTCCATCGCCCTCAGCCTCAGTGCCGGCTGCTGTAGTCATAACACATGGAGACAAACACATGGTGAGTGACTTCATCCTAAACGGCTTACAAACCAGAACACAGCTCCATCACACACAGAATAGAGGGCAGCCAAATGACACACAGGGGGGAGGTGGTAAGCAGGGATGTGTTGTGTATGCGTGGGAAGGTGCTGTCCAGCAGAGAAGTGATCCTTTCGGAAGCTGAACAATAATTACATCCCACAAAGTTGTATCCCAGAGATCAGGGACTTGGCAGCAGAGGCTATAGTATTTACATCTTTAACCTTGGGGCCAACACACACACCGTTGATAAAAAATCTGCTTTACTGATGTATGCATAATAATCACCTACTGCTATGACAGGTACGAAACCCACGCCGTTGTGAACATGGGCCTGTTGCAAGTTGAGATGGTGTAATTGTGGCATTTTAAAAATGTTTAAAATGTCTGAAAACCATTTGAAAAATAATAGTTATTTTGTATTTAGTTAGCTGTGGAGGACGGGAAAGGAGGACGGGAGAAACCGCGGTCAGGTTGGTGCTAATTTTTTTTCGGAGTTCTTATTTGTTTTGAATCCAATAAAGGCAAAGATAGGATATTTTATATATAGTCATCAACTTAACATCTGAACGAACACATAATATGTAAGGACCAGTAATACTAAGTTAATCTTTGTGTGCCACATTGGGTGAATTTTACTGTACATTATTAGCTACCTGTTAGCATAGACGTTTATCATAGCATGTAGCTAATTGCAACTTAGACATACTGTTTTCAAGCTGTAATTATATGGCCTCTGCCTTACATAATACGTGGACGTTCGTTATCAGAACACAATTCAACTATTGTATAAGTTACGAAACAAGACACCTTGACTTTGAGCAAGTTGGGATCAATGCCAGCCCAGGCAGAAGGACTACGAACCGCGGCTAAAAGCTAACGTTGATTTGAACTATTACGTTAGTTTGCATACCAATTTCCGTGTTTTCAGTGACAGTTTGGCCTCGTGGTCGGTTAGACCGAAGACTCTCCCGATGATTATCTCTCTACGAGTGTGTGTTCTGAAACCGAGGCTTGTTTCATAAGGCCTGGCGCATGCTTTACAAGGCACCCACTGCTCCCATACGCACGGCATGGCTCAGCGCTAACTGGCCTGTCGACCACTCTTACCAGAGGCTGTCGACTTGTTCTTCTTCTTTTTCTTCTTCTTCTTCTTGGCGCTCTCCTCGGAAGGGTCTGCCCCGTCCTTATCTTCGGCCTCTCCGTTCAGTACCGTCTCCTCTTCGAGCTTCAGCTCCTCTACCTGCTCCTGCACCACATCCGCCATGATCGCAGGCGCTAGTGGAAAAGGAAGCGCAGTGGTTTCTGGGAATGTTGAGTGAGAAACATGCAGAATCAGCTGTGCTGTGCCCTGCGCGTACTGCGCCTTGCTAGCAACTATTCCTGGTATCGCCGAATGTAAAAAGCGCTTGCTCTGGCTAATGGCCGCAGGTCTGATGCTGTTCTGATGCAGAAAGTAACATCGATTTAGGAAATAATTAATGGACTTAACTTTATTTATACATGGTGAGCTGTTAACAAGTATAAACATATGTATGTGTGTGTGTATATATGTGTGTATATGTGTGTGTGTGTTTTTATATATATATATATATATATATATTATTTTAAGTTATTGTTGGGTACTGTACATGATTATATAGTTCAAATTGACCTAGAATTAATATTGGCCGCTAGATGGCATCAGCGTTATGCGCTGTTGTATTCATTCAAGGTAACAATATATGGCCTTTTGGTCAAGCTTTGGCTCAAATATTTTCCGGCCCCATGTCTATTTCAGATTTCTGGATAGCAAAATACCATCCTGTGATAGTTTTTAATGAACTAAAATAGCTCCTTAGCAAAGAGGAATCTGTCAAGTCTAGCTTGGACTGTCAAGGAGTGGTATGTGTGGTGGAGTGACTAGTGGAAGTACATAATTCTATGATTGTTGGACAGCAAGGTTTTTGCAAATACACTGTTCAGGCCCAATGCATTTTCCTCAGTGTGGGGATAGATCTTGAGTTCAGCCTCTAGTGCCTTTACTTCTGTAGCAAAGAGAAAACATCCTCACTTAGTGTACTGTACGTCTCTGCTTTCTGTCATGGTCACAGTCTGAATTTGGATTCCTGTTTCACAGGGTGGCTGATATTAAGAAGGCTAAGTGAGGCAATGAGGGCACAAACTGAGACACACAGGTTTATCCAGAGAGGGCTAGCAGGGATGTTTGGTTTACTTCAACAACTAAGGTTTTAGTTTCACAAATTAGAGAGGTTGTTAACCAGGGACTACTCTCAGTAACCAAATTACTTTAAATGCGTGTGAGAGATTTGTGTGTGGGTGCTGGGTTCAGGGTCTTGTGTGGGGCAAGGATCACCAGCTGTTATAGGTCAGACTAATGTGGAGCTCCACCGAGGATATCAGATAACTCCCAGGAACCTCGTACCCTAGCACCTTTCCCTACGGGTCAGGATCAGTCTCAGAAACACAAGATCAAACACCACGCCCAAGGCGGTTAAAAGAAACAGTCAGGAATAGAGAAACGAAACACACAGCCAGGTCCATAATAGCATTTTATTTCACATATGAAATGTAGGGGACATTACTCTCTCTAGGAAGGGAACCAATATAGGGGGCAAGGCAGACACGGTGAGAGGAACAGGGATGGGCCACCTCAAGATGATTAGAGACACTTCCTGAAACATGAGGAATTACATCAGCTTTCAAATTGGAAATCTGAGATATATTTTCAGAAGTTAATTTACAGTTCAAAAAATTAAAGCAATCAGCAATCCGATCACACTGGATACATTTTTTTTAGTGTTTATGCACTCATTAAGTCATGAAAACTGAAGAAATTGCTAAAAGGTTTTGAAACCTGGGACTTGACAAATATTGGTAAACCATATATTTTGAAGATAGAACCATATGCTCTTAAGTCCTGAATTATCATATAATTAGTTCTTGACCCCTTTCAAAATACATTCGTTTCACCACATTCAATAAATACAGGTGTTTTAGAACAGTTGTTTCCAACCCTTTTCAGTTACTGAACCACTTACTGAAAGTTGAACTTGTCGGACTACCCCCTCATGTGCATTTATCCTGTAGGCCTTTGGTCTCATGAGTTTTCTCAAGTACCCCCAAGGGTCTTAGTACCCCTGGCTGGGAACCACTGCTTTAAAGCATGCTGTAGTCCCATTGGAGAAACTTGCTGTTTTCCTTGTTCTATATAATACAAAAACAGCCATTTACATTCTTTTGAGTGAGGCTGTTAACGTAAACACAGTTGAGGACATGGGAGTAAGGTACCGTACGTTTCTACTGAAATATCAACAGATGACAAGACAGAACCAAAACTTTCTGACACAGCAGACAATAGTGATTCTTAAACCATAGTAGGTAGTGAGTAACAACACCCACTGGAAGGTCATCATGGAGTATACCAGTAGTCGCTAAGTGACATCGGGTATGGGTGAGCTAGTATAAACTTTACCTCAATAACCAATCAGAATCCCCTCACTGCATTTCTCCAGAGCCTGTCCACTGGACTATCACTGGTGATGTATCAGATAGGCATGAGAGGAGGGCGAGTGAAATGAGCAGTGTGTCAAAGATTGTTTGGATTTCTTTGGCCTGCCCATACTTAAAATTATAATAAACCAACGAAAATAGCAAACTAGTATTACATCTTTCCAGATCAACGCAATGTCAAACCACTAAGTTATATCTGCTTACTGGTTGCAGTGGGATGTTTGACGAGTGTTTCAGTCAACATATCTTTGCAGTGAGAGGGCCATTACTGATGAGGCAGGGAGTGTAAGTGCAGGCAAAGAGAGTCAGGTAGGAAATAAGACAGTGACATTCAAAATAACCCTCCCCTTTAATCCTTTCCCCTACCCCTCCATCCCCTTTTACAGCATGGTGAGCGCGTGTGTCTGGGTAGGTGTGTGCGTGTGTCAGGGCTGCCCACCCAGTTACTGGAAATATACCATCTTGTAGGTTCTCTCCAATCACAGTTGTGACTGACCTGATTAAGCTTTTCATCTAGCTAATAATTGGAATCAGGTGTCAGTTGGGGATGGAGAGAACCAAACAGGAGGCTACCTCTCCAGGAACAGGGGTTGGGCAGCCCTGGTGTATACAGAGGAACATCTCCTATTCAGCCCCCTGGGTCAGTGATTCAGTACCTGAGCATTCTGTCCCAGACCTCTATCCCATACACATTCAACACACCAGCCTCTGATTAACAACAAAGGATTCATATAGTGAGTGAGTTGATAAAACAAAAAGTTTTAGCTAAACAGGTTTGTTTTAATTCAAGACTTTGTCATAGAAAGGTCCTGGTACTGGTCAGTCATTTAAGAACATGTATTTGACATTAAACCAAGTCTTTCGGTGAGCCTACAGTAGCTACAGGGGATCTTTGAATCTGTCCGGATGGGTTAAACAATTAAAATGAAGACAGAGTGACGTGAGGTCATTGTTTGTGTTGTCGTTCAGGTACCTGAGTAGTACAGGAGAGCCACACAAGGGGATTGTGGGTAGATTATGGACGGTTGGGTGAAGGACTGTAACGGAGTGGCAGAGCTCTCTTCTTAAAACTATCACACACACACGTACACACACACGTACACACACACACACACACACACACACACACACACACACACACACACACACACACACAGAGGGGGGTACATGGATACATGGGGATACATGCCAAAGACCTATCCAGCCAAGGGAATGGACAGCCACAATAAATATCCCAGAACTAGGAGCAAACATATATACAGGAACCATGGCTGTCAATCAGCATTTAATGTTCTGAGCTCAGTAAAGGAGGGGGCTTCAGGATCTAGTGCTTCTCAGATGTCTGATCGTCAAGCAGCAAACTTTCCTCCTCCTCTTTCTCCTCGTCCTCCTCCTCCTCTCCACTGTCCCCAAACGTCTGCTCCTCCATACTGGCGAAGGTGTGTGAGCGCGCCGCCACCTGGGCGGCAAGGGCGGAGCTAAAGTTGAGTGCTGCCGAGCCGTGGAGTTCTGTCAACCTGTCCATCACGGTGACGGCTGGGATCCTAGGCTGCAATAAGTGGTCAGTTTGGTTCTGTCCCGCCCCCTCGTCAGGCAGCCAGTCGTATTGGCAGAGCTGCGCCCCATCTGTCTCATCTGGGACAGAATCAGCCACTCCCCCCTTCGCCACGTTTTCCTCCGCCTCTCCATAGCAGAACTCTATGACGACCTGTTCCTCCTCGTCTATAAGGGGCCGCTTGTCCTTGAACTCTTTCTCATCCTCCTCCACTTCCTCTCTGTCCTTTAGACTTTCTGAAAGGTGGTTTCCTTCAGAGACACCTGGTTTGGCTACGCCCACAGGAGTTAGACTGTCCAGCGGGTCAGAGGTCGTCTGAGAATTTGCGGAAGATACCGCAGAAGTTTCCCCAGGTACGACAGACATCACCGCCGCTATGAGACGAAAGGAAGAAAAAACATGCTAATTAAATGATCACAAATAAGACAGAAAAAAAAAAAGAACCAAAGGAGTGATCGTGCCAAAGAGGTGCATTGTGGTCAGTTGGAGTGACCTTGGTCGTTGAACAGCAGCTGTTTCCACTTCCTCCTCTCTACGTCAGACGCTCGCAGGCCCAGTACGGCTTTGAGCTCTGACAAAACCCGCCGAGACTCCTCCCTCTCCCGCCGCTGGCGCTCTCGCTCCTCAGGAGACAGCATATCAACAACCGACCCCGCCCACTCATTCTCAACCTCAGAGTCTGACACGTACGCCTCCAGCTCCTAGCCAGACAAACGTGAGAGAGCCTCATCAACCACACACTCGCTACAGGTAACCAGTTAAGTCAGTGTGGCGTGTGCGCGTGAGACGTTCAGTACTTGTTCCTCAGGCACAGGGTCTCTGTCCAGGATGAGGGTGTAGGTTGGGCGAGGGGGCGGGGCACTGGGCACAGGATGGAGACATCCCTCTGGGTTCTCAGGTGTTCCTGAAAGATAGAGGATAGATTAAACCTGACACAAAGGCACCATAGGGATGTATACACACCCAAACAGTCAACTGTAGACACACCAATATCCAGGTAAGCTGTCTGGAGTACAGATGTCAGACCTCTACAATGCACTGGATGTCAGGAGGGAATAGGCAACGGTGCCCCCACTAACTCCTCCTTTTGCTCCTCCTCCCCAGGCCTGGTTATTGTCCTATACCTGCAGGAGCCAGTTCCTTTCTGACTCTATTATCAGGGCAGGGCCGGGGAGGAAGTCCTGACTAAAAATAGCCGTCTCCACCGTGACCATGGAAAGACAGCGTTCAGAACCAAAGTCAGGGCCTGTCACGTATTAACCTGGCAGCTGCGTTAAGTGCAGAGGACTGGCTGGTTGGGCCTAATGGTTTGGTAGTGTGTGTGTGTTTGGAACCACCCCGCTCCCTCCTCACCTGTGCAGGTGTTCGCTCTCCTCAACATGCGCTCCACCTGGCCCACTGTGTCCTCCCAGCAGCCGGCACTGGCCTGCATGTGGGGCTGCAGCTGGCTGAGGCGCTCCTGGAGCTCCTGGTAGCCCTCCACGGTCACCTCCACCGCCTCCCTGGTCACCATCAACTTCTCCAGGTCATCCTCCAGGATAATCATCCTAGCAGCGGGAGAAGGGGAGGAGGAGACAGGGGAGGACAGGAAGGGGGTGGGGTGAGGTGAGGGGGAACTGCGATGTTGAATCAGCCAAACGGAGGGAAAGAGCAGGAGAAGTGAACATGGTGATGGATGTTAAGAGTTGAGGGGTGAGGCAGGGCAGCCGACTCACTCGTTGAGCAGAGCCTTGAGGTGCAGCTGCAGGCTGCGGACAGATGTGTGCAGCGTGTTGAGTTCTCTGCATTTCTGCCGGGCGCGCCCCACCCTGTCCGAGCCCTGAGTCCGGTGTTGGGTCTCAAAGTAGCGATGGAACTCGTAGCTCCGCTGCAGGTCGCCCAGGCAACCGGCCAGGGCACTGTGAAGGGGCTGTGTCACCACGGCAACGGAGCGGTGTATGGGCGCAGGTAGGGTTTCACCTTTGACCCGGTCTTCCCTGGCCTCCTCCAGCCGCTGTGGCGAAAGCAGCAGGGCCAAGCGGCGAAAACACTCAGAGCTCTGCCCCACCCAAAGCTGGAACAGCACCTGGATGACGGTAGTTCCACAGGGAAGCGAACAGCTTAGCTCAGACAATGCCCTGAACCTAAACACAAAGTAGACAGCCCCCAAGCACTCACCCCGGCCACTTTCCCTGGGTGGACTCACCATCAAAACTAGATGCGGTTTGGATCGCCATCTGAAGTGCCTGTCCAATTCACAGAAGCTGCCCACTCAGCCTTTGATTTGCAGTAGCTAAAGGGGACGTGTGAACAGCTTTGCTCACTTGCAGGGTTGATATCAACCGCAATTCAGTGCAAACTGAAGTCACAGGTCTAACACAGTCACATTTAATCAACATGACCTTTTGTGTCAGACTGGAACCTCGTTGGTCAGACTCCTTGTGAGGTGCGTAGCTGGTAAGTAAACTCTGTAGCGAGTTAGCAATCTCCGGTCATCACTCCCACTTACTGGGCGAAGTGCACTTGCAAGTACACTCAAATGTGAAGACGTAAAACACCATTCAAGGGCTAAGGGTGTAGGGTTTAGGGGATGTGTGATTTGTGTTTGGAGTCCAGCCCTAGTGTCTGCCATTTCACCCATTCACATGTACATACATGTTTACAGTAGCTGACTGAATTAATCTTTATTACGCCCTTTTAGGTCTCATTCTGCTTCTCTCCAATTTCTACAGAAAAGCAAGACGTGCCTTACTTCATCGCATCTACCCGGTCAAGCTCAGTAAACTCAGGAAGATCCACCCACCCACTCACCTTGAGGGCAGGGAGGCTGTAGTCGTCGGTGAGCTCCTGTACCTCCTCATCATTTAGATGCTCTGCTCCCAGGCCCAGACCTAGCTCCTTCAGGGGCACTGCCGACACGTAGTTGGTCACGTTGTCCATCTCAGAGTTCAGGGGGAACGTGGGTGGCAGTTAAGGAGCTCAAGGGTTGAATACATCCTAACACACAGCAACTGACTCAAGGATCACACCAAGGGAGAAATAGTGTTCAGTGAAAAAAGCTCTTTTGTGTCAGGCCAAATGTTCCCGACTGCCAAAGCCCCTCTTTCCCTCTCTCCCCTCCCTCCATGTGAAGGATATGCTTTGAGCATGTGGCAGGTGGCACGGCGCGAGGCTCTGAAGGCCGAACGGAGAGCCCGGTAAACCGCCTTCCGCAGGCCAATCAGCTGCTGCCCTCGTGGCCCCGCCCCCTGTCCCGCCCTGCTAAAGGAGCTGGCCACACCACTCACCCTGTCGAGCAGACTTGACAAGTGAAATGTGATACAACTGTGCAGACGTCCCAGAGAGGCAGGGCAACACACACAACAAACAACAGGACATGCTAACAACACGATATGGTTGATAAACTAATACATAACAGGACATGCTAGCCACATGATTAGGTTGATAAACTAATACATAACAGAACATGCTAACAACACGATACGGTTATGAGAAACTAATGCATAAGAGGACATGCTAGCAAGCCGATATTGTTATGACAAACTAATACATAACAGGACATGCTAGCAACACAGTATGGTTATGACAAACTAATGCATGAGAGGACATGCGAGCAACACAATATGGTTAGACAAACTAATACATAACAGGATGAAACACACTAACAACCTGACACACAAAATTATACTACAAAGACAATAACAGTGACAAAGATGACCTAGCAACAACATTACAGGAACTGACTGATAGTAAAACAGAGGTAATAGGTACTAGCTTAGATGCTTAACTTAGGTCATCTAAGGTAAAGATAGGTCTTTCTATGAACTATGGTACCAGTGAGCATTTCTTGCATTGAACAACTGTTTGGATTGCAAAATCCAATGCTATTAACATAAAGACAAACTATAGCATATGTTTTTTTCCCCTTTGCTGAACAGGACAATGTGTAGAAAATGTGCTTTAAATTGCAAAATTAACAACATGGGTCTGAAAAGTTTGCACAGTTTGTGGTTCCACTCGTTACAAGATGGGGGATCGTTACTATGGTGATAAAAAAACAATATCCATGTGGACCTTTGCCACCTTGGAAATTTGTGTGGCAAAGGACCTTCTTGGACCTTCTGGGAAAAGTATTTGAGTGCCTCAGAGCTGCACCATCGGTGTTACCAATTGTACACTCTGAGTGTAAAAAGGGCAACATCTGTGTTTAATAAACCATTTCTGGTGCTTTTAATGAAAAAACAGAAAACGTGTTACATTGTTCACAGTGTTCAGTTAACTTATCTGAATGTGTCGTTTTTGGCCTCCACCTTCCCAGAACTGCCTGATCAGCCTGATAAGGTGCTGTGGGTTTGTCGAGCTCGTACCGATCAGAGGGTAAGGTGGAGCTCACCATGTCGTCACCAAACAATCACTCCCAGATCTCCAATGAGTAGGTGAGTCATTTAACAATTGCAACTTAGATGCTATGTTTCCTCCATTCTTCAATTCCCTCTCAAACCTCATTTGGATAGAGAGGTGAAGGGACCTACTACTCACTCCTCTGTCCAAGATAAGGACAGAGGAAGCAAGCATTTTGACAGCAGTAGTTAAGTGACTCATTGCTTTCATTATTGATTATTATTGCTGTCAATGATTTTGTCCTGTTCTCAATGCTGTTATCTATTTAATTCTTCAGAAATGTTTAATATGGCTATATATGATTGACAAGTAGACTAAAGCCCAAACAGACCTGGCTACTAGACAAGACAGAAAACATGCATTGTGTATTTTTCCTGGAACAGGTTTTGTCATTGCTAGGTGGAGTTATGGTCTCTGTGCCCACCTAGACGGTTATTTGTGGATCTACACATGCCAAGCTACAAGACAATCATATACCCAATTGTTTCCTAATCTGATCCTGATGCCACACATTGGCCCTTTATTCACAGAGAGACCCTGATGCCTATGTTAGTGGGTGAACAGGCACACTAACAGGAAGGTTTGGGTGACGGGAAGTGGGGATGGCACCGAGAACCAACTGACAGCAAACAAGGTTGGGAATCCTATTCACGTACAGACAGACAGATAGTATATAACATTGTCCACTTACAGGGTGAAGCCTCTAGAGATGACCTCAGTCTCTTGAACCAGTCTCAGGGACTTGCGGGCCAGGCTGGTCAGAGCCTTGCTGTTCAGCACCGCGGTCTGCAGCTCCGTCGCCCGGGCATGTGCTGCCCTCTGCATCCGCCCCTGTCTCCAGAGACCTGCCCCTCGCACGCCCACCCATCCCATGACCGCGGCACACCACGGGATCACCGCCAGGGACCAGGCGCCGTCGGAGAGGGAGGACAGGCCGAGCAAGACGGCGGCCAGGCCCACCAGGACGCCCACGTCCCTGAGGGGGGGAGAGCGACTCGATGTTAGCGTCCGCCGGGTGTGTTCCGCGCGTGTTAACGGGCGCGTGCGTTTTATGGCGTACCACTGTGACGGAGACGCCAGGAGGCGCGGGCAGGGCAGGGTGTTCTCGCGGCCGGGGGAGACGGAGGGAGAGGAGCCCAGGGCGAGCAGGCTGGGGTCTAACAGCTCGATCAGCTCCACGTCCTCCTGGAGCAAAACATCCTGGTCAAGGATACGCCGTGTGGCGTAGCGGCCAAACGCACGGTCCTGTGGAAGATGGAGGGAGGGAGGCGGGGCGAGAGGCAGAGAGAGATGTCAATGGGATGAAGTCACATTAGGTCCTGTGGTTATTCGTATGCTTTGCAGAGAGCTCAACACTCAGCCGCACATCTGTCCGTGGTGACTCTTACCAGCTGCTGCTCCAGCTTATGGGTGGTGGAGGCCTGGTGGAAGGGGCTCCGTCTCCACACGGCATCAGCCAATCGCCACAGATGTCCTCCCTGCCAGTCACGTAGAGGAGGAAGTGAGAAGGGGTAATCAACCAGATATCATTCTCCATATGAACCAGTCACTGTAGACAGACAGCATAGCCTACTGCATATGAAAAACACTCACACATGCAGACAGGCACACACTCACACTGAAATAGGACACACGCACTGAGTTAAGACACATTCACGCTGAGTTTAGGCGTAAAAGTTAGGTTTTTAAGGTTAGGATCAGGGAAGATTTAAAAAATTATTGGTTTTCTGGTCCCCACAAGCATAGAAAAAGTGTGCGTGTGTGTGCTTGTGTTCTGCCCTCCTTCTTACACTCCTACACATACAAACATTCTCCAATCCCTGGGGCTCTAAGAGGAGATTTAGTGTAAACAAACAATCTAAATAGGAGAATATTTTAATCACTAGCAAACAGTATTTATGAGCATTCCAACTAAATTATACATAGCAATTATACGCTGCTGCTATTTACAAAGCAAGTCTCCAAAGTCTATAAGAAATCCTGATACTACTTATTTTCCATAATAGGGTGAACAATGAGCGAATAAAAATGCCTTCTTGGAGCATGAATGACAAGCGGTGTTGACAATACCTTATATTCTTCACTGTGTTTTCTATTGCTAAGGAAATAATAGTACTACGGTCATTGGTACTTACCACTATGTAGGCGTTTCAGACATGGCCACTATGTGGGACGTGTTTCAGACATCACCACTACGAGGGCGTGTTTCAGATATATCACCACTATGGGGGTGTGTTTCAGACATCACCACTACGAGGGCGTGTTTCAGATATATCACCACTATGTGGGACGTGTTTCAGACATCAACACTACGAGGGCGTGTTTCAGATATATCACCACTATGGGGGTGTGTTTCAGACATCACCACTACGAGGGCGTGTTTCAGATATATCACCACTATGGGGGTGTGTTTCAGACATCACCACTACGTGAGGCGGGTTTCAGATATCCCCAGCACAAGGGTTGTGTTTCAAATATCCCCAGCAAGCAGGCATGTTTCAGATATCCCCAGCACACAGGGTATGTTTCAGATATCCTCAGCACACAGGGTGTGTTTCAGAAATCCCCAGCACACGGGGCGTTTCAGATATCCCCAGCACGTGGGGCGTGTTTCAGATATCCCCAGCACGCGGGCATGTTTAGATATCCCCAGCACACAGGGTGTGTTTCAGATATCACCACTACAGGGGCGTTTTAGATGTCACCACTACGGGGGTGTGTTTCAGACATCACCACTACGGGGCGTGTTTCAGATAGATCACCACTACGGGGCGTGTTTCAGATAGATCACCACTACGGGGCGTGTTTCAGATAGATCACCACTACGGGGCGTGTTTCAGATAGATCACCACTACAGGGGCGTGTTTCAGACATCACCATTATGTGGGCATGTTTCAGACATGACCACTACGCGGACGTGTTTTAGACATCACCACTACGCAGGGCATGTTTCAGACATCACCATTACCTGAGCGTGTTTCAGACATCACCATTACGCGGGCGTGTTTCTGACATCACTATGCGTGCCGTGTTTCACATGTCACCACTACAGGGGCGTGGTTCAGACATCACCACTACAGGAGTGTGTCAGACAATCACCACTAGGGGAGCGTGGTTCAGACATCACCACTACAGGAGTGTGTCAGACAATCACCACTAGGGGAGCGTGGTTCAGACATCACCACTACAGGAGTGTGTCAGACAATCACCACTAGGGGAGCGTGGTTCAGACATCACCACTACAGGAGTGTGTCAGACAATCACCACTAGGGGGGCGTGGTTCAGACATCACCACTACAGGAGTGTGTCAGACATCACCACTAGGGGAGCGTGGTTCAGACATCACCACTACAGGAGTGTGTCAGACAATCACCACTAGGGGAGCGTGGTTCAGACATCACCACTACAGGATTGTGTCAGACTTCACCACTAGGGGAGCGTGGTTCAGACATCACCACTACAGGGGTACTTTAGTGAAATATCCACTAAGTACAGATCTAGGATCAGCTTCCATCTCCAATCTAAACCTTCATTGTAACCTTCCCACTAGTGGGGTAACTGCTGAACTGAACCAAGACCAGCGCCATCTAGGGGCAACATTGCCCTTCACCAACTGGCCTTTGTTTCTAGCCTGGCTGACTGGTATTGGGAAGAAGTGTGCTACTGGTCAGCAGAACGCAGGGCCGCTGATTATGGATCTGAGTACCAACTGCCATACTGGTGTTTATGCTACACTGGCCAATCAAAAGCAGCAACAGAAACCGGCCACTAAACCATACGCCCACAAAGTACAGTGTGTGTGTGTGTGTGTGTGTGTGTGTGTGTGTGTGTGTGTGTGTGTGTGTGTGTGTTATTGTCATGAGGGGATGGCCTCACAATAACTCTATTAAGGCGAATGTGGTCATTTTCATTCGCTACTACTCCCTCTCAGATATCCCCTATCCAAACACAAAGACAGGAGACAAAGATGGACCACACAGAATACACACATATACAAGCAAAGCGGAATGCAAACACAGTGACACAAATACACGAGCATAGAAACATCACTGGCTGCCTAGTCATTTCTTAGTCCTGTCGGGCTCCTGCTCTTTAGTATTCTGCTGGCTTCACCCAGGGAACATTCCCAGGTCTTTGTGCCTGCTCTCTTTCTGCCGTGTGAGAGTGAGAGAATGGGAAAAAAAACTCCTGTAAAGACATGTCTGTGAAAGAGACTCAGAGAAAGAAAAAGCGGGAGAGGAAGAGACTGTATGAAAGAGTTCTCAATCGCATGCCATGCTGCAGTAAAGTTCTTCTTAATTCTTCTCTCCATCTCTCTGCATCACAACTTGAAAGAGGGGATTAGGCAGCCAGGCCATAACCTTTTTAATTGATAGTAAACTTTGCCTGACCTTGTTCTGTACCTTCTGTTTGCGTTCCTGTGACATACGGTATAACAAATGCAAAACTGCAATATATTCCCATTGTTAAAGTCAGCAGGCAATTCTGTCCCACAGAGCTTTGTAGGCTGACATCTTTCTGACTCTCTCCTCACTGACCTCTGGTGTCATCCAATATGTCCAGTCCAGTCTGATAACATACATGTGCCCTCAAACCATTTTCAAATCCAATTTCATACAGAGATAAATGTCTTTTACATCTCCAGGGGCATAATTATTTTGAGGGGTGACATTTCCACTGTAAATGTTGCTGTCAAGCCTGTATATCCAGACTGTGTGAAACAGGTACAGTGTATGTTTAACATTTTGTAATTTTACCTTTGATACAGATTAACTACAAAATACTATTTTTAAGTTTCTGTGTACAGTTTGTAGGAAACTGCTATTTAGCATTTGCATAAATTCTAACCATAGTTACTGCAATTGCTAGAATCATATAGGAACACCTCCGGTAGACTTTATGCTAAGCTATTTAGTATTTTTTGCAAAACTTCCTCTAACTTCTTTCATACTAGATACACAGAGAGTGTGGTTGGCTGTGTTTGGCCTTGATGCAACTCTATCTGGGCTGAAGGAAGCTGGACACAGAAGGACGATCCCCAGCTTTCCTGTCTCATATCCAACATTCCCATACTTTCCTCTGAATAACAGGCTCTCAGAGAGGAAGCATGACACTCATAGACGGAAAGTTCCTGGAGGAGGCTAGTGTGACATAATTTCCTGTCCCACAAGGAGGAAAAAATACAGACCAGGAAAAGGAATCTACTAAAGAGTCACATGACCACATGCTGGCCATCACCCTGTGCCCCTGAAGACAAACAGGTAGCCCAGAATGGGGGGGCATTCAAGATGTTTGAAACATGCTTGAGTGTTTTAAAGTGTTGTTTAAATTAATAGTGTACAGTTGTTATAAGCAATGAGTCGTTATAAGCAATGAGTTGTAATAAGCTATGAGTTGTAATAAGCTATGAGTTGTAATAAGCTCTGAGTTGTAATAAGCTCTGAGTTGTATTAAGCTATGATTTGTAATTAGCTATGAGTTATATTAAGCTACTGTGTACTGTGTACGGGACACAAGCTTCTCTCTGACATACAGACAAACATATTCACATAACACACAGTCAGTCAAATACACACATACAGTACAGAGTAGTACACAACAGGGTGATGGAAGCAGAGCTGAACCCACTCCAGATATCAGTAATTTAATTTAGCACCACTGAATCAGAAAGAGGGGGGGGGGTGGATAGAGGCAGACATGGAGAAGAGAGGACTGAAGGTCTCTCTGCACACTACTAAACGGAATTCCCCTCAGCAGTAATACAGAAATCTGATGAAAAGCTCAGAGCCTATCCCTGGAACTGAGGACAACTGTGAGTCCTTCAAAGGGAATACACACACAGACATGAATACCTTGTTCAGATCCTGTTGCTCTCTTCCGTCCATGTTGCCTGTCCTGTCTTTCTGCCAGCTGTGTGTGAGTGTGAATGTGTGTGTGTGTGTGCGCGTGTGTGTGTGTGTGTGTTCGGGAGTGACTGTGTCCGTGTGTCTGTGTGATGTATTTTGTTGTTTGGAATCAATAGCAGATGTAATTACTTCCCGTCCGCCTGCATGACTGTACAGTGAGTTGGTCAGGCTCTCACAAACCATATGGATGCAGTGATGGGATGGTGTGTGTGTGTGTTTGGGGAGTGGGGCCACTTACTGTGGGTTTGGGAGGGCCATCCTGGAAGGAGGTAGTGCCCCCCTCTCCTCCTCCACACTCGTCCTCCTGAGACACAGGACATGCCTCAAAGTCTGTGTGTCCTAGATCCTGCAGGTAGTGAAAAAGCGGAGAGTTCTGGAAAGAAAGAGTTTGGAAAAGAGAGGAAAAAAACAATTTGTGAGTGAGAGGGGATGAAAGAGAGTGAAATGAGGACAGGAGGGATGAAAGAGGAATAAAAACAAATATCTGCTTTTGTCACCGCATTTACTGGATTGGCTGAACAGTGCAGGTGGTTTCCTCCCCTGACATTTTTGTATTGTCGAGACCCCAAAATGGAATATGTAGGTTATCTGAAGTGTAGACCACTCCAATTACTGCCTAGAATCATGCACACATTCCAGGCGCCTCTTCCCATTCGCCTTGGAGGTTCATGAGGATTTCAGGACAACTCTTTCACACGTCCGTATATCAACACACGTACACACATTCTGCAGACACAAGAGCCATTCAGGTGACAAGGCATAGGGCAATACCATCAATTAGTTTCTCTGCAAAGTTTTCATCATTGTGGGCAGTTTATTCCATTACACTGTGTGCAGCAGCTTATTCTTGTCAACAATTTTTTTTTTTACTGAATTTACCTTGGCATTGGAAACAGGAGATTTTAATTTGCTTTCCCTGTATAAATAAAGGTAAAATAAAAAAAACAACTGAGGGCTAAACGTCTGTTCAGCTAAGATGTCAACAGAACACCCGAAAAAATGCATGGGAACTACCCGTCTCTAATTCCACTTTTTTACACCTAATCTGCTCCAAAGTCCTTTAATCCAATCCAGGGATGGAATTAAATAAACACCCAATGCAACAAGCATGTGTTTTAGCTCAGTTCTAGCCTGTGCCAATTAAAGTGGGACTGACTGGCTTGCAGTGTGGGTATACAATATAGTCAGCCAGTCGCCAACAGGAATGAGCAAGTCACTGTCCTCCAATTTCCCTACAATAGGGATGCAGCATTATACCTTTATATCATAACTCTCATATCCCCCCCTCTCCACAACCACCGCTCATTACACAGTAATGCACTCGGCAGTGGTATATAACAATTTGTTCACACAGCAGAAAGAACAAAGATGACGTGCTTTAATTTTACCAAGGGGATGCTTGACCCAATTCCCACCTAAATACAAACGCTCCTGGTAGGTAGAATAAGAGAAAACAAAACGTAATCTCAACAGAAAGCCAGTTGACTACCTTCATAGACACACCCATAATAACATAAACTACCACGATGACACACCACGATCCAAGCATGACGTGACGAACTCCCGGTACTCACTTGCATGACCGGACGGTATCGGCGCACATGTTGACACATTTGGCAGTCAGATGTTTCGAAGACTGGCTACTACGTCGCATAAAGCACCGACCAGAAACAGACACACACTACCCACCCCTGCTATTATTGATGATGAAACAGTAACACGCAGCCCCATGATCAGAAAAGCTTCTTGGCGGGTTGGGTAGGCTACACGGCCAATTTTGCTGGGATTTATGTCTCAGCAATGCATTGCAGGGGATAAACGTTGCCAATGGCGATGCTAATACGCTAGCTAACCAAAAAATGCATAGTCTGGCTTAGGATTTGGCAACCACGCAAATACCAGCACGTATTATGATTCAGAAAACCCCGTTAAAACTTCGCGCTTGACACACTGCACTGCGCGTTAATGGATGACCCTAAATACAAATACAGACCTCAAATACCACATCTTCATCAAACTCCTCAGTCATTGCTCTCCGCCATCGATATCCAACCGTTACGCATTCTGGGATTGTAGTCGTTTTTAAATGCAAAGTAGTGAAAAGTTTAAGCAGTTGCTTGCAGGCTGTTAGCGGTTGCTAGCTGCGCAAAACAAACTCATTGTCAAAAACTACATGTCCCACTACTTAAGGCTTGCTGTGATCAAGCGTTGGCCACAAGCTCCTCTAGTGGCCATGAGGGGAAATACAACGACCTCGGCGGGGAGCCAGGGAAGGAAACAGCGCCGTGGACGAAACTCTAGAAAACTGGGAAAAAGGGAACAAGAGGAAGCCGTTTATTCACGTTTCAATCGGTGATATAAGCGACATCTTCGTGGATTTATTAATGTTTTTACGTGGTGTTCTTTGAGACTGGCACTGATGTCTGAAAAATAAAATTCACGAAATTCCATGCCATCCTATTGAAAGCAAGTTTACTCATGGAGTAGCCTAAGGAAAGGAGCAAGTCGGGAGTCATGAGCACAGGTTTGTTTCCTGGATGGCTGAGTAGTTACATTTAGTCGACAAAGCATTTTATTTGACTGCGTTTGCAGTTATTACTGTTTTATCAATCAAACATAGAAAGCAAAAACATTTTAAGTTATGTCAATTTCGAGCAATGTACCCCAGCTTTTCCCCCGGGTTATTACATGGTTATTACTGTTTTCATAATATCTATCGGAAGACGTAGTGTAGACAGATATTAGCAGATTTTACCCGCACATGATTATGGGACAAAATTGCATTATAATGCTAATAGAAAAAGAAAATGACATGCAAACACATGAATCAGCCAAGAGAGAGCATATGAGGGGGCAGAGATAAATTCATTCTGCTCCTTTGTGTAACGTCAGTCCTGCTGTTGTGATGCTGGTCAATTTATTTTTCTAAACTTTCAAACATGTTTATAACTCCACGCAGCATTTATCAACAACTAAAGTTTTTTTTCAAGCCGTAGAAGCTCAGGGAATTTAGGATTGTAATTTACAGATTTTTTTTTTCCATGAGTAGTAGCTGAGAGTCATTCAGGCACATCCGCTGCATGACTACTTCTCGTGTGGTGTCGCCCGGCCGGCCAGTATCCCTGAACTAGACCTAGTCGAGCAGAAAATGAGGCCGTGATCCTTTTTGGACATCTGATTAAAGATTATATAGGACGCACATCTTCCACAACACCCACGACCGCCAACTACAACCAGTCAGTAATATGAAGAAGCTAGTTCAGATATTACTCTGATTTTTTAAAGAAAGACTTGGACAAATAGGAAGCGTGCTGCGAGGGAACTCTGGATTCTACTTGGGTTGGTGCCATTGAAGCTGAGACCACATTTCCTCTCTGACTGACGAAAATAAACAAGCCAAAAAAACTCCAGTCAACCACGTTTTGCTCGCATTCTACAGTACATATGATCTGAAACAACATGAATGTTAATCGGAAAACAGACCTATTAACTGAAAAGTTTTTTCTGCAACCTCAGAGGATTTGATCTCACAAGGCGCCTTTCCCCTACTTAATCAGCCCTTGATTTAGGCTATGCCCATCTGGGCAAATCAATGGCATTATCCTAACTTAAGTGATCAGATCTATTAAGTAATAGGTCAAAATAGAAGACAGGAAGACTGTTTTCCTCATTTAGTGGAAATGGCTCTCACTTGTCCCTCTGCAGCAGACATGGTGAGCAATTTGGGGTGGCAGGGTAGCTTAGTGGTTATGAGCATTGGGCGAGTAATAGAAAGGTTGCTGGTTCTAATTTACCTGGTAAAATAACTGTAAAAGAAAAATAATACATTCGGAACACTGAATTGCAATAAAATCACAGTATCAAATTGCAACACAGAATTCTAAGAATTGCAATGCATATTGTTTCGGCATTAAGTATCGTGATAATATCCTATTGTAAGGTCCCAGCCCTAACCATCATGAGAATAGTCATTCTTCACCTGTTATGGGAGAGTCTTCAATGCAAGTATCTCATCCTCAATGGCGAAGAATGTAACCATAATGCAGTTATCCTGTAGTTCATCCCCAGGCTCTAATTGTGTTACACTGCCATCAAGATGTAAGGATCGTTGTGTAGTTTTTTGTTTGTTCAGCATTTTTCTGCAGGCTGAACACAGTAAACCATTAAAATACATTGTTTCGGTCAAATGTATGATTTTAGGATACTTCTTTTTTTCATTGCTGTACTCCTGGGTCCAAACATGCTTGGTAACCAAAAAGTCATTTTACCCTGGGGTTTAACCTTGCCCTGTTTTATGGCTCCCTACCAGCTGTCTGACCTGTTGCTGCTGGTTGGTTGGTTGGTATGTGTTGAGTGGGGGTTCCAGGGTATTGGTTGGTTGATATGTGTTGAGTGGGGGGTTCCAGGGTATTGGTTGGTTGGTATGTGTTGAGTGGGGCTTCCAGGGTATTGGTTGGTTGTTATGTGCGGTTTCTGGGTTCTAGGGTACTGTTTGGTTGGTTGTTATGTGTGGGGTGGAGGTTCTAGGGTACTAGTTGGTTAGTATGTGTGCAGTTTGGGGGTTCCAGGGTAATGTTTGGTTGGTTACTATGTGTGGAGTTTGGGGGTTCCAGGGTGCTGTTTGTTTGGTTAGTATGTGTGTGGTGAGTAGTATGTGTGGGATTGGGGTTCTAGGGTACTGGTTGGTTAGTATGTGTGGGCTGGGGATTCTAGGGTACTGGTTGGTTAGTATGTGTGGGCTGGGGATTCTAGGGTACTGGTTGGTTAGTATGTGTGGGCTGGGGGTTCTAGGCTACTGGTTGGTTAGTATGTGTGTGGTTTGGGGGTTCCAGGGTACTGGTGCTTGCATTACAGCAGGGCAGAGTTTCTAGCTCTGTTGGTGCCATAGAAGGTGAAGGGTAACTGCTTGTGGTCTGTGTGTTTCAGTACATCTCCTCTTACTCCTCTGTGTCTTTACAGGTGTGAAGAAGCCGCCAGTGGCTCCCAAACCCAAACTTGCCCCCTCAACAAAGCCGTCGCCCCCTCCCATCGCCCCCAAACCAGACCTCCTCTCACAGCCCTCACAACCTTCCCCTGCCACACTAAAAAGAGCCAAACCTGCTGTGGCACCCAAACCACGCATCCCCAAGCCCTCTGCCCTGTCCGCACCCCCACCATCCAAACTCATTCCACCCCACACCCCCACACAGGCCGGGGACATCAGCCTCGCCCTCCTCAACTCTAGGAACGGGATTTTGACGGAGTCCCGCCACTTGGACTATGTCATTCCTATATGCTCCTGTGGCCTCCAGGACTGCTCCCAATGCAGACAACTAGGGAATGGGAACGTCACAGAGGTTGGGAGCGTTACACTAGACTCCTCTCCAAAAAGGAAAGCCACAGGGAGCCCTGAAACACTGGCGGTATCCAAGAAGCCGGAGGAAAGAGAGAACCGAGGAGTGACCACCAAGCTCACGTTGAAGGACAAAGAACAGAGACACGAGGGGAAGAGGAATGGCGACGCAGCGCAGAGGAGCCAGAAAGGTCAGCAGGGTCATGCCAGGTCAGTGGACCAGTCATGCAATGCTCGCGAGGTGGCAGAGACACAGACACTTTTGCGGACAGACTCAGATACTGACACTCCTAATGAACAACAGACACACACTGAAAGCTGGAATATGGACATTAATGATAGCAACACCATTCCTCCCTCCCTCACACTGTTACTAGTGGACCCCCCGAGCCTCACCCCCCTTCAGACTTTACCCCTCAGCCTCACCCTCCCCCAGACAGTCCCTCCCACCCGCACCCCTCCGCAGATCACCCCCCCGACCCTCGCCTTCTCCCAGGTGAACGGCGAGTCTGACAGCTCGCCGTCCCCAGCAGAAAGCACCGCGCACTCTTCCAGAATGCCCAGGTTACCCCTTGACCTCTCGGTCCCCGCTGCCCCTAGCAAGCCCCTGCCCGTGCCCCTGCCACGCAAGCCCCGTAAGCCGGTCCTGGTCAGGCAGAACGGCCTCGAGGCCCTTGCGCAGGAGGCGGAGGCATACAGCCGCACACAGGAGGAGGATGTGGGGCAGAGCGAGTGGAGTGGAGGGAGGGGTCTGACCTCAGAGCAGGAGGAACAGGAACACACAGAAGTGACGTACTGCACCCCGCCCTCTCAGGACCCCCAGATCGAAGAGGAGCATCACCCCGTGCCTCCTCCGAGACAGAAGTCCCTGTCCCCCCGCCCCCACCGAGGAGCCCACTGCCTTCCCCTCCTCCACCGAAACGCCTCCCACTCCCTGGACCTGCTCTCCGAGCCCGACGCGCTGGCCTCTGACAGTAGAGGTGAAGGGGAGGAGAAGGAGGAAGAGGATGGTTACGGGGACTTTGAGCGCTACCCCGTCAGCCGCAGCCTGCCCAAACAGATCAAGCTCAGCTGCCGCGTCCCCCCCGTCGGCGCAACACCGCAGGCCAAGTCGGCCGAGGAGGCAGGGTCGCCCCGGGCTCCCCCGAGGAAGCCGCAGAGGCACAGCCTGCCAGCGGGCGCGCCCCCGCCCGTCACCCCCCCGCCACCGCCGCACCACGCCAACACCCCTATGAGGGAGCTGCCCGCGCCCCCCCAGGAGAAAGCAGCCTGGCGCTTCCCCAGGCCCTTCTTCAGCCGGCAGAGCTCCAGCCGGCACAGCAGTGGGGGCAGCAACACCGAGGCCCCGCGGGGGAGGGCAGCTCTGCTGGGGGGGAAACAGAGGGCCCAGTCGTTCTCCTCGGCCGACCTGCTGGCGCGCGGCGACAACACCAAGAGGAGCCTGTCCTTCAGGAAGCTCCTGGAGCTGCGGCTGTCCGTCAAGATGTTGCCACGGTTTCTGGCCAGAAGCGGACAGTCGCTGGACTGTACCGGTGGCGAGAGGATGGCGGACCGGTCCAACAGCAGCGCGGCGCTGTCCGACGGGGTTGGGGAGGGAGACGAGTTGGTGGAGTATGAGAACGTTCCTCTGTACGAGGAGATACCGGAGTACATGAACCTGCCTTTCCTCAGTGCGCGGCTGGACTGGCCACACACGCCCAGGCGAGACCCGAGCACACACAGACACAGTGACTCAGATGTCTACGAGGTGCAGGATCCCTACGGACACTATGAGCGACCACATTCAGTTGACTATGAGAGGTACAATATGCGTGTGCGTGTGCTTGTTTGTGTGTGTGTATGTGTGTCGTGCTGACGTGTATTGTTTAGCCAGTGGAACAGACACAAAGTCTCCGGGTCTGATTTCAGTGGTTTCTTTGTGTGTTTTCTGATTGCGTTGTGTCTCATCTGTGTTAAGGCGGCTCATGTTTCAAAGAATGCAGAGTTCCAGAACAGCATAGTCCTGTGATCACTTGTTGCTTACAGAAATCAATTAGGCCAAGTTATAACATCCCTATGAGCACAAGATGTTGAAAATATATTTTTCTAATTGTGTACCATGAGAGTCATAGCTGTTTCCCTTTTTTGTTTTCTGTGATAAATTTCCTGGAAGGAAAATGTATGGTTAATGAGGATTGTTTCCTAGAACAATGCCATTGGGAAATGTGTCCGTGTGTGCGTGTACTGGGTATTGGGGTAGGAGTAAGATCACAGTATTTGTGTTAGTTGCACAGGTTGTGTTTAGTTTGCACCTTGCAGTGTTAATCCCCTAGTGGTGGTAAAACCATGTATTTATAAGGTGTTATACAGTCTGTACCATACCCATTACTACATAGTATACATGCAACTTTATGACGCTTTGTTGGTGTGGGAGTTAGCATTAGCAAGCTGTGCTTGTATGAGCATAAGATTTAGCTTCAGCGCTAGCCCTCCACGCTGTGAATAGAGCATTGATGTGCTGCAGGTTGGGCTGTTTTCCTGTGGGTTATTTTCAGTGGCCAGGCCAGGAAATGTCTGAGAATGGCAGAAACGCCACACTGCAATGAACAGGGAAAATAAACCTCCACCAACCACCAGCCTGTCTCTCCTGTTTTCCCTACCACTCTCTCTCTCTTTGCTATCTCTATCTTTCCAATCTCTGCCTTTCTCTTTCTCTCCTGATCCCTCTATGTTTTGGCCCCTCTCAGTTTCTCTTTCTTTTTCTGCCCTTTCTCTTTGTGGTTTGGTCTGTCATTGTCAGTCAACTTAATTCATATCTGTTTTGCGTGCGAAGGAATCAGTGAATGAGTGGATGAGTGAATTGCGTGGGCACGGCCCTTGTTAACTTGAGTCAGGCCTCTCAACTCGCTGTATTCACGGTCATTAAAGTATTATTGGTGTGTTTTAATCATAATTAACAGGGCGTTTATTATGTGTGGTAACATGCATGGTCAGACCAGTGTAAGATTCCTTGACAGGTAAGGAAGGCCAGGTGAAGAGACATTCTACACTCTCCTCAACTTGGAGTTCCCCACTAAAGAGCAGTATGCAGCACTCACTGGTATGCAGTATATAAATATGCAGGTGGATAATAATTGTGTTTATCTAGCTATCACTAGGGTACTCGTTTAAAAGATGGTGTGTGTGCGTGACCTGACAGCACTTGTGCCTGAGAGAGTGTGTGTGTGTGTTTGTGTATGTGTGGTTGTTTTAAAAAAGTGTGTATGTCTGTGAATATGTCGTATTTCCCAGGCATCTGAGCCTGTTACGTTTATGTAACTAGCCTCAGGCACTAAACAAGAGGCGCTCTGTGTCTGACCCAGTGTGAAGGAATGCCTGTATGGAGTGAGACAGAGATAAAGGAAGACGAGGAGAGAGGTGGCGAGATGGGGAGAGAGAGGCTGTGAGATGGGGAAAAGAGAGGC
>JACXGI010007509.1:0-29022 GCA_016801175.1 Esox masquinongy
ATATATATATATATATATATATATATATATATATATATATATATATATATATATATACAGCTCCGGAAACGGAGCAGTAGGTTTTGAGTGAGGAACAGAAGGGTTAAAATTAAGAGACCACTGCAAATTGAACGCTTCTGTTCCTCACTCAAAACTTTCCTTTTCAACTTTTTTGGAAAGGAAAGAAAATGGTGCAGTGGTCTCTTCATTTTTTCCGGAGCAGTGTATATATGTATATAAATAATACCAAAACTAAGTCAACACTAGTGGTTGTATTACAATTAATAGTAATTTATTACATTTATAGTGTGCATTAAATAAAATATATTTTTTTAAATATATAAAGAAAAATTTTAAATAAAATTAACATATAAGGACAAGAAAAACATGGTTATCAACAAAAAGCCTTCCCATACAAAAATGACTTCAGGCCTGTTTTAAATGAGCCCATTGTCTATGGTGACTTGGTTCAGGAGGGCATTCCAGAGGCTTGGTGCGATCGAGATAAAAGCCCTATCCCCCAAGGAGCAGAGCTTGGTCCTGGGCAGGTGGAGGAGCAGGCTATCACTTGACCTAAATGTGCGGTGGGGTTAATGCTATTGAATAAATACATAAAGTATGTACATATATTATATACACATAATACACATATTTTGCATTGTCAAGCCGGAACCTGCAAGTAGGGCTTCATGATTGTTTTGTGGTCTTGTGTAGAAGTAAAAACCTTGAATTTGAGTTGCCTTACTGAAGTTAATGCAAGTTCCGACATTAATTTACAGCACGCAAATACACCCTTAAAGTGATCTCAAAGTGTTGAGTTCAAAGAAAGAGAGACCCTCTACTTAAACCTGCGTGCGTCACAGACGCTTGCGTATCGAGGACGACACCCGTTTGGTGGCAAAACGTTCTTGAACATTTCTACAAAATGATATATTAGAGACGATATGGCTCCTATTCTAAATGTGTAAGACGGCTGTTTGTTCTTTATAGCATAGACTATTTTATGTTTGAAGGTTTTAAGTCGCCCCAAGACTAGACCATTGTAGGGGTATGGTCTTGCTGCTGTGTAGGGTGGAGACGATACGCAAATTTGCGGAAGTGTTTGTCTAGGCTTAAAACTAGAACGGAACAAAGAGAGCAACACATTGGAGTCCAAGTTTTAAACAAGAACTGAACAAATAGAGGAAAAATTTTGTAGTTGAATATACGGTACACAAGTTTGCCAAGTCAGTTGGTGGTTCCTAAAGCGACACGTGAGTCCTTTTATACTTTTTTGCTTTGTCTACTAATTCAGGTTTATGTAAACTTTTATTACAGCTTGGGAGAGGCTGTTTTCCGTCGGTATTTTATGTAGCCAACCCTACTTGTAACCTCCAACGATTTAATCCTCAATGTGATCCAACATGTCTTTAAAGTTGTCTGCCACACTTTCGCTTTCGCTCTATGCTAGTTTACTACTTGATACACGAATACAACAGGATATAGGCTACGTGTTTGCAATCCTTTTCAATTGTCTTTTTTTCGTAAAATCTTAATTTCAGTCACATAATGGCTACCAGTGAAGTGTACAGTGCAACTACGGTTCCAGAGGCCAAATCCAACAAGTGGTTTATTGTACCAACAGAGAATTTGGACAAATTCAGGTGTTTGTTAAAAGTGGCCCAAGTGGTAAGTTATGTCCTTATCACAGTATTATGATAATGTTTATGTCATGGCTTTTTGTTTTTTATATATATATATAAATATATATATACATACATACATACATATATATATATATCTGTGTGTGTGTGTGTGTGTGTGTGTGTGTGTGTGTGTATATATATATATATATATGTGTGTGTGTGTATATATATATATGTGTGTGTGTGTGTGTGTGTATATATATATATGTGTGTGTGTGTGTGTGTGTATATATATATATGTGTATATATATATATGTGTATATATATATGTATATGTATATGTGTGTGTGTATATGTATATATAATCCTGTGTTGGGAAGCATTTTGATCTAGTTATTAAACTACTTCAGATAAGGGGACGACAAACTGTATATTCAGACGGCACTGGTGGCAGTATATAGGCTATTTATGTTTTCGGGAGTAGATCAGCCATGAGCATGCCGAATATCTAGCTGTGAACCATCTATATTAGCATCATTTTAACTCTGTTAATTTTTATATGTACACCTACACCCCCACACACATCCGCAAACAAACCCAAAACATACACTGCGCCAACCATAGCACCGCGAACAACAGTAAGCGCCGGGCCCATGATTTTTTTTTTTAAATCACCAATCAATGTTGTCTGTATGTTCGTCGCAATAGAGATACCATGACCCAATGACCAATTCTGAATTTGATTCCAGAAATCTGCCGCTACTGGACAGTACCAGAACAGATGGAACACTGATTCTATTTCATTGTGAAAAAGACACACATTGCTGTCTGTTCAGTTCCCCATATATTGAGCATTTATTTTGTTGCAAGAATTTTCTATAGTAGTTTAAACTGGAAGGAATGTATTGAAGCATCAGAAGTTGTTTTGTATTTAATTCCATACACCCAATGGCATGGAAGTGAGACATCATGAACTGGATCTCAACTGTCCAGTATGCCACATGGAAATGACACATTACAGGTTATACTAGTGGTTTTTAATGTGGCAGACCGGGTAATTCAATCCTCTTTTGGTGTTTTAATTTCTGCTTCCACTCTTGTGGCAGGGCTGCAATGATCTGATTATACTTTTGAAGCGAACATGACTCTCCATATACCTCAATGAGTTGCTTGTAAGGAAACATGTTACAGTCTGTACTAGTTATGTCTTTAACCATCATGATACCTTCCTTTGATAGATGTAGAACAGAAGCTGTGTATGGTGGCTGTAGGAAATAGTTTGCTAGTGCCAGTTTGAATTCAGACAATTCCACCAGTTTTGTCAGTGTACAATTTAAAAATTTGATGCTACCGTGACAGATTACTGAATGTAATTTGAACTGTTTTCGAGTAGTTTTCCGCTTGCAATGCAGCTTTGCGATAGCTGTATGTACGGTTTCCATTCATGAATTTGGACAATACTAATAATGCTAATTACAGACTGGGACAGAGCTGAATAATGGATTTTTTGAAAAAATGACTGCCTTTAACTTTGAGAAAATTATGACTTTTCAAATACCTTTTTTCACATTACTTGAAAAAACTAATGCAGGAAAAAAAGTTGAGTAAATTTGTGAATTGCGGGATCACCAAGGAGTTAACTAAGGCAACTTTAATGTAAATAGTTAGAGGCAGTCCTATCCCTCTTCTTTGCCTATTGTCCTATCAAAGTTACTAGAGGCGAGACCTGTCAACTTTGGTTTGTATACACCGATAAGCCATAACATTATGACCACCTGCCTAATATTGTGTAGGTCCCTCTTTTGCTGCCAACACAGCCCTGACCCATCGAGGCGGGGACTCCACTAGACCTCTGAAGGTGTGCTGTGGTATCTGGCACCAAGACGTTAGCAGCAGATACTTTAAGTCCTGTAAGTTGCGTGGTGGGGCCTCCATGGATCAGACCTGTTTGTCCAGCAAATCCCACAGATGCTTGATTGGATTGAGATCTGGGGAATGTTCCTCAAACCATTCCTGAACCGTTTTTGCTTTCTGGCAGGGCGCATTATCCTGCTGAAAGAGGCCAATGCCATCAGGGAATACTGTTGCCATGAAAGGGTGCACATGGTCTGCAACAATGCTCAGGTAGGTGGTACGTGTCAAAGTAACATCCACATGAATGGCAGGACCCAAGGTTTCCCAGCAGAACATTGCCCAAAGCACCACACTCCCTCCGGCGGCTTGCCTCCTCCCCATAGTGCGTCCTGGTGCCATGTGTTCTCCAGGAAAGCGACGCACACGCATCCGGCCATCCATTGTTGGCGCTTTTGGCAGTGGACGGGTCAGCATGGGCACCCTGACTGGTCTGCGGCTATGCAGCCCCATATGCAACAAATTGCGATGCACTGTGTGTTCTGACACCTTTCTATCAGTGCCAGCATTAACGTTTTCATCAATTTGAGCTACAGTAGCTCGTCTGTTGGATCGGACCACACGGGCCAGCCTTCGCTCCCCACATGCATCATTGTGCCTTGGCCACCCATGACCCTGTCGCCTGTTCACTGCTTTTCCTTCCTTGGAATTTTTTTTTAAAAGGTACTGACCACTGCAGGCCAGGAACATCCTATAAGGTCTGCAGTTTTGGAGATGCTCTGTCCCAGTCGTCTAGCCATCAAAAATTGGCCCCTGTCAAAGCTGATCAGATCCTTATGCTTGCCCACTTTTCCTGCTTCTAACACATCAACTTTGAGGACAGAATGTTCACTTGCTGCCTAATATATCCCACCCACCGACAGGTGCCATAATAACGAGATTATCATTCACTTCACCTGTTATTCGCTTCACCTGTCAGTGGTCATAATGTTATGGCTGATCGTGGTATGCATGTATACCAAGTTTATCATCAGTTAATTTGACAGGAAGATCACATGGCAGTTTAAAGCGTATTCTTTTTAATGATCCATTATGCAATATATAATTGGGTGACACTATATAATAATTGTGTTTTAGTCCTGACAGATTGGAAACGTTATCTAAGTCCTCAATGAGACAGCACAGTGGCTTCGTTAGGCCTGGGCTTCTGGGGCTATAGCCCCAGATCTTTTATGAATAGCCCCGGATCTCAAATTGACCAAAAATAATAATAATAATAATAACAAATAGCCCTGATCTATTCATCTATAATTCCGATCGCGCATTATGACAATGTAGACGTGTTGGCCGCTAGCATGTAAATCAAAATTTTCCTCATGTACATTCAAAACCCTGTACTTTCTGTCCCGGGGGGGTGGGCTAAACCCTGAATGTATTGTGATCCTATCGACGCCTATGCTTTTGAGAACCTGAGTCATATGCACATATGGAGACCTCTGTTTTTATCCCCTGTATTTCTAAACCTTTGATTTTATTATTTGATCTGTTTTCACTTGCTAGCATCTCAATGGCTCCATAATGTAGTAGCTAGCATTTCAAGATTTTCTAGGTATCATCAAATGTTTTCTTTAAGCTCCAGAAAAAGAATCAAGTTGTACAAGTTTGTAAAGGAAAAACTATAATAAGCATTATCTCCTTTCTCCTATGCTTGGTATATCTGCCAGCAGCACTAACGAGGACATCACAATCATATGACAAAACCTTTAAAAAAAATTTACACTTTATATGGATTCTACACACCCTGGTGAGTATTTCTCAAAAGTCATGTTCCACTTCACGTAGTCTAGTTTTTTGTTGAACAGCAATATAACCAACTGGTCTTTTTGTAAATACATTTTGGAGTTAGTGCTGCCAGCATAATATCCTGCCTCTAGCATGTTGGTAATGCCTGGTGTGTCTGCAGCAAATAGATCTAGAACCTGCATGTTTAAAAATGTGACCATTTTAACTGTTGTGTGATTGAATGTGACACACAAGAACTGGGCTGTTTATCCCACAGCATGAACCCATATGCAACACGCCATTTTTTGAATCATATCCTTTGTGATTTTAGGGTGTGACGATTGTCAGCAGTTTTTCTGGACTGTTCCCTGAAATGTTGAGAGACAGACCATTCTATAGAATAGTTGCATCAGTGTTGATGAGGCACCCATTCAGCCCAACCCACACCCAGTCCCCTTTCACCCTTTCATGAGGGGGCATTTCAGTTGGTCAGCCATCAATGGTTGAGTCACAATTCTCTAAGTCCCGGTGCTTGAATCTTGGTCCAAGAGCTGGAGTCACTATAACTAAAAATATTATAATGTTATTTATCCTGTGAAATGTGAATCACGATGCGAATCACCAATGCGAATCACCAATGTTTAAGTAAAGAGAAAATTATGAAAACCAGGACTTGAGTCAAGATTCCTGGGGCCTCATTGATCGGTTTTCCGTAGAAACGTTCCTAAATGTTGTAGTTACGAATGGAATTAATAGTGTGTGTTCATATAGAAAGTGTGCGTTTTATCTAACGATCCTTTGAGTTTTTTACACACACACATAGAAAATGTAATTGATAAATACCACTTGTTTTCAGACTCAGTGATGTACTCAACCATGGCTATTTGCGTGTCAAAACAGCCCTATTTAATAATTTATGGTCAAAATAATTTCTTTAAGTCTGTGGGAAACATGATGCCGCAGCATGAAATATAACAACGTAACTTATAAATCTAGGTGCTGCAGTGGAACTAGTTGAATGCATGACATTATTATTTATTTGGCTCGCTGAGTTGTTGCTTGATCTGACTAGCAATTAAACTTTACTGAAGAGAGGACAGTAAGGACAATTTAAGTGTCTTAAGCATAGGGAAATATACAGTTCATTAAATGAGAATTCAACAATTCCCAAGCAGCCTATATACAAATGCCATCGTTGTGGTTCTGTAGAATCATGCATTCCTTCTTCCCCCTTCAGAGTCAGCTGCGTCTTTACTCATATTACCTGTAAGTTGATTGGCTGTTCTGTTTACATACTGTTCTTGGGTTGGTGCTTTTATGTCAATCTGGGTGACATCTATTCGATTGTTTCAGAAAGCCACAAATGGCAGATAAACACCTTTAACCTGTTGAGTGTTTAGACAATGTATGAACATGTTTGTTTTGTGTGCATTTATTGGCTGTCTCCTGCTGGGTGAGATGCCAGATTAACAAGGTTTGGTATTGAAAACTCCAGGGGGGATGGTCGTTGTATTTGCACTAGAATTCCATTTCTTATTTTGCTAAAATACATTTTAAAATAAAGAAATGGCTAAATGAAATCTGAGACTTTGTATCACCAGGCCTGATAGCCATATTTTTTTAAAGCAGAAGACAGATTGTGGAATTCAGTGAAATTGGAAAAGCTACTTCAGCAGATTGCTGTTGACTCATGTTCACTCCTTCAAGTCACTCACTTATATTTATTAGTGAGAAATGAATTCATTTGAGCTACATGAAGGACTTCCTCATTTTTATTTTCTGACTGGACTGTATCCACTGATTTTTTTTTTTTTTAACCTAGTTTTTGATGCATTCATTCTCTATTTTAGGACATTGAGGCGGTCAGAAAATAAATGCTTTAAAAAAGGCTTAAGGCTATTCCCATCATGTTAGTAAACACATGAAAAGGTAGGTAAATTAAAATCGGAAAGGTTTCAGTCTGTGGTTTATGATTTAAACTTTTATGCCTTTGGGAGGCACGTTTACCTGCTGGACAGTGGAAATGAACTCAGGCAGACAACACGGTTCTTGTTGAAACAAAAAAGTAGTTTTAGTTCTCTCCCTTTTTTTCACTAAGGGTAATTGAGGTACTATCCCTGGGAGAGGGACAAAGCCATACTAAAACAGTGCAGAAAAACAACAAAAGGGACAACACCACTGTCTCATTAACTCAACCCCCGGGCACTCTTCCTGTAGGACCAACATGTCTGTCTTCCTAAAAGGCTGTGCCTTCTCCAGTGCGCCTAACCCACCATGTCATTGTGTTGTCTCTCTGTCCGGGGGCTCCTCTGCCAGGGTTGTTTTTGAACTGAAAAGCACCACCGGTTTTAAAGGAGAAAGGAAAGAGATAATTATCCCCACAGGTGCTCAGCATTGTGCCTTACAACAGGTTACTCACATGGCGGGCGGGAATACTGTTTGGAAGTTGGCTCTGCCCCAGCCCCGGACTGCCTTAGTAATGACGGCCATTAATTTGCATGTTATTGGGATGCTCATGTAAATGTCTAAGAGCATCAAGAAATAATTGACTGGAACAGTCATTCATTTCTTTCAGTTGGTATTTTGCCGCAGTTCCATTAAACATGTCTTAGACAGCTTGTGAGTGACATGTGGGTGTTTCTTAGAGTCATGCCTGTAATTTAAATAAAATCATAATAGCTAATACTTCAAACTGTTCAAAAGCTAGAGTCAAATTCATAGGAAAGGAATAGAAAGCACTCTGTACCAACCACTAAGTAGTGTACATCGGAAGCGTCAATGCAGTCATTGGGACAGTTTCATGAGGGATACACCAAAAAACGTCAAGTATTGCTTCTTGGACTGGCACAGGTCTGCGGACCTAGGTTTGAGAAACCTTGAGCTAACTAACATTTGCCTATAAAAATAATATATGTACACACACACGACACACCTGTCTCAAGTTTGAAAGTTTGCAATTATTATACGAGTGTTAATTATTAGGTACAAATTCAGGTTGGAGCTGAGGAAGCGGGTGAACAGGTTTATTTGTTGCGGAGGACCTTTTTTCTTATTTGGAACAGTAGTCTAGAGAGTGAAAGTGTTCACAGAACTCATTCTCTTCCACTGACCCCTGGGTCCATAGACAAGCTAACCAATGTCATGTTTCAGCAACACCCAACTGCACTGGACTGCAAATGCAATTACCATCCAGTTGCAAAATTTCATTACCAGGGTTATTTTTAAGCATTGCTGTGTGTGTCTTTTGTGACACAACAATCACTTCATCTTAAGTGGATAGAGAGCTGTGTGCATAGAATGCTGTGGAATACACACAGAGTGGTACCCCAGTGTTGTTTTGGCTGTGTGTTACGGGTTGCTGAAATGCTGAATCGTCATCTGTCTGTCATCAGTCTGAGGTCCTGTGCACTCTGGATCATTGTATATTGCTCTGTTCATCTTTCCTTCAATCCTCACCAGTCTCCCAGTCCCTGCTGCTGAGAAGCATCCCCATAGCATGATGCTCCCACCACCATGCTTCACTGTAGGGATGATACCACTGTAGGGATAGTATTGTTTTCACCAGACGTAATGCTTGCAATTCAGGCCTAATAGTTCAATTTTGGTTAATCGGACCAGAGAATCTTTTTCCTTGTGTCCTGAGTCCTGAGACAGTATGGTACATGCATTTTTCTAAGGAGTGTCTTCTGTAAAGACTCTACAATAAAGGTCTGATTGATGGAGTGTTACAGAGATTGTTGTTAACAGGTTCTCCCATCTGTGCAGATAAATTCTGAACCTCTGTTAGACTGGGTTCTTTGTCACCTCCCTGACTAAAGTTCCTTTCCCAGTTACTTAGTTTGGCCGGACGACCAGCTCTAAGAAAAGTCTTGGTAATTCCAAATGTCTTCCATTTCGCAAAAATTAACCCCACTGTGCTCCTGGGATCTTTCAATGCTTTAGTAATGGTTTTATAAGCTTCCTCAGATCCATGCTGAGACAGAACAATTCTTAGAAGTCTATGGAGAGTTCTTCAGACTTCATGAGATTAGTTTTTGCTCTGATATGCACTGTGAAGTGTGGGACCTTCAAAAAAAAAATGTATCAGTATGTTGGCACAGACTTATAAAAGCTGGTTTTTGTTGGGTCATTGTGGGGTATTGTGCATAGATTGATGGCAAATTTTATTATTTTTTTTTTATATAAGGCAACATAACATGAAGAAAGTATAGAGGTCTGAGTAATTTCCGAAAGCCATGTCGTATTTTAAGAGCGCGCACACACACACACACACACACACACACACACACACACACACACACTTTGAAGGGAGATCTCCAGAAAGATGTGGGTTAGGGGTCTGCCACACTGTAATAAAGACTGTCTCCACATAAAGACTGTCTCCACACTCCATATGGTAGTAATGACCACCCACAGACAGTGTATTTTTAAGTATTGAACCAATAGGCCTCCATAATGTACAGTTTTGGCTACTCTGTAGATATGCATGGGACATTGACAACGTACTACAGTAAGGATATGGCTGTTGTCCGGCAAGTTGTACTGTTGAGGACAGACCCTCACCGTAATGTGTTTTCTTCCTGTTGTATGGTAGCAGAATGGTTGTCCTTGATACCTGAGGAGGCAGACCTACTGTGTTCCTTCTAAACCATGGACAAGGAAGAAATAAATAGTGTGGCGTGGCTTTGCTGGTTCTGAATTGTCCAGCCCCTTGGTTGGATCAGAATTTTCCTGCCTTGTTTCTTAGGATCTTCAGTTCTAGCAGTTATTGAGAAAACACGGGACGGTTCCTAAAGTGGGCCAAAGTTATAATTGGAACAGTCTCTTTTGTGTGTGTGGTATGAATTAAGCCAGTATGATGTGCTTTCACGTCTAGTTTCAGCTGCGGAAAGGGATACCCTGTAATGATCTTCTTAAAGAATGCTGTCACAGTCACACAAAGAATTGTCTCATTGTTTAAATATCATGAAAGACTTGTCCCTTCCTCACAGCCCGACTCTCTATTTTGCATAGAATACTATGGAATTTTCTTAACCCTCATTTACATGCTATGTAAGCTTGGATCATAAGTCAGATCAAAAGTTACTAATGTCAATTCAGCTGTTAAACTGGCACAGAATAGATTGTGTTAAAAGTTCAAGTATTTAATGCACAGGCAGCATTAATGACTTAATAAAATCTGCCTTCTGAGACACTTCCCATATAAATCTGACAGAAGTACCACAGTGCCACCTTTTGCTGTGACTTGGTTACTACATGCAAATATGAGGCCATCACGGTTTAAATGTCTTTCTTTCTGTCTGTTCTCAGCTCATGTCGTTTGTGGCCTTCATTCTTGAAGAGGTAGTGACAAGCTGTTCGCAATGCTCTCCGCTGTATTTCTTTGAGTTCGTCAGCTGCACCGCTTTCCTCTTCACTGCTCTACTCCTCATCCTCCTCTCCACCAACCTGCACAAGAGAGTCGGCATAGACTACTGGCCCACCCTGGTGAGTATATTGTTTGTGGGCATTTGCAACATGGGGCTCTTTTAACTTTTTTTGCTGTTTGTGTTTACCTTTCATAGCACTTGTTCCTGAATCGTGTGTGTGTGCGTGCGTGCGCTTCACATTGAAGTGTACTGGGGTGTTGTGTAATAATTGTCCTGCCTCATCTCTCACAGGACTTTGTGTACACAGCTGTGATCTGTGCTGTCTTCCTCATCGCCTCGATTGTTTTCTCCTCTGGTAATGGTGGAACTGACCTGGAGAAGGCTGCCGTGGTAAATAAACATCTGTCCTCACACTCTCCTCACACCTCAGGATTGAATTACTGTTATTTTTTTCAGTTGAAGCCAAAATACCAGCCCAAACCAAGCTGGGTTTATATTTCATGAAATATCTTAAAAATATCATGAATCTTGTCATAAACTCCATCAATAGTTTATTTCAAGTTGCATTTACTACTGTTTTATAATTTAAGTAACAATTTACTATTTTTAGATATTTGGCTTCCTGGCCACTGTAGCGTTCCTGGTGGATGCTGGGTGGTTTGTGAAGATGAAGGGTTTTCCTTTCAAAAGGACCAACCAGCAATCCACAAGCAATGGTGGGACGCCAGTGGCTGAGGCAGAGAAACTTAACAGTGAACATGGCGGAACGGATTAGACCCAAGGAGACCCATACAAGTGAAACACTGGTATCACTCACTTCATCATACACACATGCAAGCAACCAACACACTAGGACCATCAGAAGACCAGTTAAAATCCTGTTTAAAATCAGGAAATAAATATCTGTTTTATAACAGCCAGACTTTGCCCTGTGCTGTACACATTCTATTCCATTGGACATGCTCTCAGTTCCCTCACGGAAACAGGACCACCTATTGATTAATGAGATTTTTAAGACCACTTTTTCTTACCACTGACATGACTGTGAGCATATGGGAGTTAACACTAACAAACAATTGAAAACATAAATTTTTTTATTGAAAGTGCAACTTTCAACCTGAAAATATTAATAGCAAGACAGTACATATATATATATATATATATATATATATATATATATATTTTGCAAGGACATTTTTTGAAATGTGAGAATACATTTGATAATTTTTAATGATAACCCATACAATTCAATTATTGCCTTTTTGGCTGATTTTCCTGTACCTTCGGTTACATTACCCTGGTCTTTGCTTTCACTGTCTGTTTTTGTGGTTGCAAATTCCATAATGTGTGGTCAGAGTTCAGATAGCGTCAAAAATTATGAGTCTGCATTGAGTGACGGAACAGGCTAGTTGTTCATATACCATTTTGCAACTTTAAAAGATGTCTTTAATGGTATATTATCAAGCAAGCTAGATCTACTCAGGGTTTTTAAAATCTAGCTAGCTTTAGTTGGCGTCACATTGACGCTCAGGCATCATCATACTAGAAACTTTATACAGTAACAAATAAGATGCTATCAAGTTCTCAGCATGCCCAGTAGACTATCTAACTACCTGTTTGTGTTGCTAGGATGTAAGCAGTCATATGTTGAGGCTTCCCAGTCACCCCAAAAGGTGACCAGTGACATAAACCTCATGTTCTACTTATGCCAAAACTGCAACTGCAAAAACATGCAGTAAAATCATCGGCCAGGAAGCTTTATTACAGTTGTTAACTGTGAAAATGACTCCTTGAAAACCATTGGTTTGGATTCATTATCAGTGTTTTGTTATTATTGACCTAAATGTGATCCAATATGAGCACCTGTGTAATGTAGTCTTTTTTTGTAACGAGACATTGCAAAAAGGTTGAGGCCTATTCAAATGTAATTTTATATTTAGTGGGGGAAAACGTCAGTGAGATATGTACAGTTAAAGCCAACACATTCCCAAATATAACATTTACAGTGTTTTAACTGGAGGATATTATGTTTGACATGATTTTTAATGGCTGCAGTTCTCTTGCATGACGGTTTCTCCAAAGTATTCCCGAAAGTTATTTAAATCCCATGGTTTCAGTCCATTCCAGAAAACTCTTAGAATTTCAATGTGAGTCTAATTTTATGTGCCTTTATAGATACATTTTAAATAACAATTAATTAAACTGATATTTACTATATTTCTATATTTACTATGTTTTAAATCTTATCTGCTGCCTTTTTCAACAGCACTATGCATTTTTATTGTATGTGTTTATTCTTGGTTAAAGGAAGGGTCAAGGTTAGAAATGAACTATTTATTGCCTGGGAGGGGAGTGGTGGTGTTAATTTAGCACTATGTCTACAGGCCACTTAATCCCGAGATAAGTCGGCATAATGCTGAATGCTATATTGGTTGCAGAGTACAATCCAGGGTTTTTAGATAAGTAATTACAATTTAATTTGCCAATAGGAATCTAAGAAAATAACCATTTGAAAAGCCCAGTAAACCACATTTCCTCTGTAAGTACTGTGACAATAGCAGTGCTTTCTGGGACAACTACTGTAAAATGATAGGCTGTTGAATTAATACTGTATGCTGTGGTCAATTAAAGCAATGTGATACTAGGGCAGCATTCCAGATTGAATTATGTTCTTTCAGATCTGCAGTACATAAAATAGGGTTGGAATTTGACTTGGAATCTGTTATAATGTATAATGCTTATCTAAACCTGTGCCTTAAAGATGGTAATATCTGTCGATAGATGCTTGTAAGATTTTACTGTTTTGTCTTAATCCTCATATTTTTAAAATAAAATCTATTGTATCCATAATCTGCCTTGCAATAAGTGATATTTTCTTAAGTATTCTGTTCATTATGATTGCTGGTAAAGAGCTCATGACTATTTTCTCTATTTGCGGTTATAAGAATTTTATTTGAGATATCTTGTCAACCTGCATTTGAAATCAGTCCACAAGGGGGCACATGTTGATCACAAGACAAAATCCTTAGTTCAAAGTTAACTGCTGTTGGGGAATCCCCACCATTTATAGGGTGTGGTCAACCACTTTCAGCTATTAATAAAATTATTGTCCCTGAGGTCATTTCTGCTATTCTAAAATCAATGCACAGTGAAATACAACTTTACACTTTTTGTCGAATAATCTGAGGATCAGTCAGTCAGATGGAGAGAAAAGTTGGTCTTTATTCAGATGCCCGTCCTTAAGTGTTATAGCCTCAGTTTTACTCCTGGATCTTCTAGTGTTCTTAGACATTGTGTGTGCATCACTATGTAAATAGTTACAATTGGTTATTAACAAATCAAGAAAACAGTGGTCAGAACAAGAGTAGAAATAAGAACGGAGTGTACATGACTAGTCTCTGTACAGGTGTATTAAGGAAACCAACTATCTATCAAAACAGGAAACACATGTCTTTAAAAGTAGTCTTGAAGCAATAACTGCTGCTAGCAAAGCACTCAGGTGTGGGCCCAAAGAGAACAGAATATGCATAGACACCTACTTATTTGAGGGTATTTCTTTATTTTTACTATTTTCCATATGGGAAAATAATAGTGAAGACCTTGTGAGATATATATATATATATATATATATATATTTATTAAAAAGCATATTCCTTTGCCTCTTTTCCTAGTAATAATGAGCTACTAATCAGTATTTTGTAAACAGTGCCCCACCCTGCAACGCTCAGGCCTTCTATTCTATGTCTATCATTCTTGGCCAATTACCAGGCCTCGAATGGACATCAACGGGCTATCAGCTGGGAATGTTGTACACATGAATAGGGTTGGGGACAATGGGTATGATTATATTGTAACAACCCTGGTTCACACGTGCTGAAATCGACTGCGTTTTGAGCAGGCCTTTGTAACAAGGTCAATAACGCGGAAGGTTTCAGGCTGGAACGTTGAGGGTTGGAGCCACCTGCTTCACATTGTGCATGACGGCCAAGCACCAGGTTCTACAATAGAACTTTGTCTATTTTTCAACAAACAAAAATTCAGATACGACTTGGATGCTGACAAGCTTAATTTTTACTTCAGAAAAACAAAATTTTAAACCCGTATAAACCCATACAAACTGAACACATGAAATAGAGGTTTAACAACCTGTGACACTGAGACTGTATATAAAATGATCTTTTTAGGATTATACTTTAAGCAGCTGATAATATGTTGACAGACATACAGTAGTATAAGCATTTTACCATAAAAATGTGCTCTCAAACAAATACTGTTAACAGGATGGCGTTGACATAAGTTCAAAAATTCTAACTAACACTGAAAGCTTAAAAATGTATGCATCCGAATTTTCTGACTGAGCCGACATATGCAGAATTTAGTGAATATGGAACATTGCTTTTGAATTTAAAAAAAGCTAACACTTCTTTTTGTTGCCAAAATTAAAATTGAAAAACATCCTATGACCTCTTTTGAAGGCACTTCTATGAAACAACAGCTGCCCGCTATTCACAGCAGGTTTGGGACCATGTCAAGCCAATACAGGAACAAATGCCATGTCCAATATTCTCCCCTCTGATTCACAGCCCACACAGCTGGCTCATTTAACCCCGATCCACAAACTTGACATCAACTTAGTCAATATTAATTTAAATGGGCACTGAGCCAACTGATAGCGGTAAGTGACAACTCACTGACAATTGAGTCATCTGGGTACTTCAGGGTAAGATAGCTTTTACACAGCAGCACCTGAAATAAAGATCAAGGATTAGCAACTGATGGTGGGGAGATGGTGGGAAAGCCCAATTCTGATTATTTTAGACTTACTGGTTGGCTGGGAACCACATGTGACCTTATAGGAAGTCCATATACTGACAGCTAGTAGGAATGTAGCGATGAAGCCAAACACCTGTGGAATATAACAAGATGGCTTAAAATTCCTCTATAAAAAAATGACTATTTGGTCATCTGCCAACCATTAGGGAGGGACAGATGTAATTCCAGAAGCTGATTACTTGACAAGGTGGGATGACTTGGTAAATAGCAATATCTCCCTATTTAGAAAGTCAGGTAATGCACGTCCTCCTCATAACGAACAGAAATAAACAATAGAGCTTTAATGTTGTTCTATTTTTGCAAACGGGGCTCTAAATTATAAACAGCTAAATACTGACAAACTACGATAGATCAAATGTACGGAAACTGTACCACAGCCCTTGTAAGGCACACCAAAAAAGCAGAAAAGTATCTACTATGTTACTCACTGAACCAGCGACTAGTTCAGAAGCACCTCCATTCTTGACAGCTGCAACAACAGAGGCAATGAAGACAAGGACTGTCCCGACCGCATAATGCAGGAACTCCTGAAACCAAGACAAATAATGTGTAAAATTGCGTGCGCACGTGTGGGTGTGTTTGTTTGGGATTTGCAGGGCCATTAACTCACCGTCAGTGTCCAGTTGATGCAGGCGATCTTGCTCTGCAGTCTAAACACATACATGAGGTAGAATATGAGGAAGGCTATTAAGAACCACAGCGTCACCACCTCAAAGTACTGAAAGGCAGGGTGCTCCCACTTTTGTGTTGAACAGTAAACACACAGGAACGCAATCAGAAGGGCTACCTGCAAAACGCACAAAAACAACATGTGTTTTCTCATGTTAGAGTCTGACTAGAATCATGAAACAGTTGACAACATTGTACCACCCGTCTTCAAAACTAGTTCTGGTCAAACATTCTGGTACTAGTCTGGTCCAGAATCTTGGATTCCAGTATCAAGTATATTTTTTTAGGTAACTATACAGGTTTTTCATATAATCCGTATGTTTTCAGTATGTTGTTTTATATAATCAGTATGTTGACATCTTGTTGAACAATAAACAAATAGAGAGAGCTTTATTGGCTCTATTATTCTTAATAAAGCTTCTAGATCAGTGGCTTGTAGGGCAGATCCCAGAGGGTTGTAGTGGAGAATTGGGGAAGGATCCACCCAGGGATTAGCATAATGGGATGGTCAGGGAAAATTATGCAAGATAGTACTGAATAAAAGTGTGTCCGAGAATGGGAAGGTTGTTCTGCAGAGCAGCACGGCTTTATGACTTTCAAATAAAGTCTATTTTGGATTCACAGACTCCTGAGTTGTTCCAGCTTTTTGGCAGTCTAAAAGTGGGAGTAGATTTCCACGACATAACCCAGCACTTACTTTGCTAATGTCCAAGGCTTCTTTGATGCCACAACTGAGAGGCTAAAATCCCTTAGCAACCAAACACTTCTCTAAACAGGAAGCAACAAACATTATACACTTCCCCCACCTTTCCTCTGAATTATCAGACCATTGCAGGGATGATAATGTAACCAGAAAAATGTAGAAGAAAAATAGCAAAGGTGTTAACCACACAATTGTAGTTGATCTTCTAGGCCAAACACAGAAAGAATGGGTAGAACAGACCCTTTTTTGTAATTCTATAACCCCCTGATTTCACACCTGTCGTTAGCTTTATTTCTGTTAGAAGTAGAGATGGGAAGTTTGACTCTTTCTACTGACTCGGCTTTTGTCGTGTCGTTCAGTAAAAAGTTTGATTCTTTCGAGTCATTTTGTTCATTTCAGTCAGCAATACCAAACTTTCTTGATCAACTTCTCTTTGCGAACGTCAAACTAACAGCTGTTGGACGGGGAGTAGGCTACTGAGCTGGAAACCAGCAGTTGGGGTAGAACTCCGCTGCCAGTCGTTAAAATGAATGAAACAACCGTTCAATTGAACTATAAAACTTAACGAGTCAGTGGGTTCACAAGTCTTTTTTTTACATAGGGCCAGGGACGTCACTAGAAAATCATAGATGGGGGGGGCTAAGACTCGGTTTGAGGGGTCTGGGCAAAGTCCATTCTGTCTTCCATCCAACACCAACAAAAGTCACAAAAACGTCTGTACTATGTAGCCAAAATACTTTCGTTAACTACAGTTTACAGTAAATGAACATATAAAGTATATTCTGTTTCTAAGCGAGATTTCTCTGAATCATTCTGAATCATTTCAAAAACAGATGTAGTCATTAGCCCATTCATCTCGGAATAAAGTAATTAAAAAAATTATCATAATTAAAAAAAATAAACATTTAAAAACCGGATCTCCCTTCCTCTGAACAGAATACATTGCAATAAGTTAACTTCAAATCCAAACAAACATGAATCTGTGAAATACACACAGTTTTGCAACTGTGTTCCTGATGATTATTAGTGACATGCAAATGTTAGCTAGCATGTCATTAATGGGAAAATAATATGTTCAGTAGTTCGTTAGTGTTGTCACTAAAAAATACGACCCCCTATTATCGGACACCTTCCCCAATTATTGGCCACCTTACTATTTTGTTGAATTACATTATAATTTATTTTTATTTGTATTACAAATGACAGATCTTAGTCTTCTCTGAAGTGTCTACTAGAAAGTTGTAGCTAGCTTTCTTGCCTTCCGGAAAAGAAAAAAAAAAAGACTGATCACTTTGATATTACATGAAGTCTAGTCTGGCGTGCAAGTCGAATTTCACGAACTGCAACTTGTCTACACAATTTCCATACATGACATTTTTACTATCTCAAAAAAAAATTAACAGCAGAAATAAACAGGTTTACAGCCTGGTTCAAACAGGTTTACAACCTGTTTTTGTTGTATATTGCTTTTTCCCCCTTTTTTATAATTGTGTGTGGGGGGCGGGGGGGGGGTAATTTTTTATAAATCATCCGCAGAGTTGGGGAGTAACGGATTACAAAGAATCAGTAACTGTAATCTGTTTCGTTACCAACTAAAATATTGTAATCGGATTATAGATACTTCTGAAAAAATGTATGATTACTTTTGAATTACTTCAATTGAAAAAGATTAGGTGCTAGAAATAATTACGACACGTTGCATGCTTGATTTTGTTTTTAAATGTTTTGAATGAAAATAACAATTGCGTGTGTGTGATCATCATGCGAGCAATGATGGGCGCGCATAACCACATTAGTGACCGATGAAGTGCAAGTTTTATTTTGGTTTGTTGGGTGGCTGGTAAAAACAGGGTACAGTATATCTACGATAATATTAGCCGACCCAAATAAAATTTGATTTAGTTATCAACTATCAACGAATCTTTTTGAGAACAATGATAGGCGACAAGTTTTTTTCAAGTTTCATTTGTCAAATGCACTGAACAATGCCAGGAACAGTTGCACTGAACAACTCAGACAGGAATTGTTTAGAAGATTAGGCAAATATTTGTTAGATAGCTGTAACACGACGCTACCTTCAAGATAAAACATTATACGGAATTTATCACGATATTTGAGGAGAAAAGGTGTGTTGGGAAGCTCTCCGCCAAAGGATGATTGCATATGATGTAGCCAACTCAACTCTGTCCATACAGGTAGGCCATGTGATTCTGCCTGCTTTGCATCTCAGACAATTGCGTTCATTGGTTAGCATTGGCTGCTGATGACTTCGGCTTGAAGATAAGAGTGCAGGTGTATAGTCAGTTTATTTCTTTCATTTACGTTTTGAAAATCCATCGCTGGTAGCCCTAATAATCGCAGGTTGCGTTCGCGCTAGTAAAACGTATTTGTGTGGATGTTCATGATAGCAAACGCGTTTTCTAATGCCTCTTAATATGAAAGTAATCTAGACGTTATCAGATTACGTTACTGAGTTTGAGTAATCAAAAAGATACGTAACTGATTACAAATGTGGTCAGGTAACTTGTAACTGTAACGGATTACATTTAACCCTGCTCATCCGTTTAAATTATATTAAGTCTTATAATTAGGGGGCGTGTCTATTGAGTGACAGGTGTGGTGATGGCGCTATCGCTCTCCTTTCTGGTATCGCCTCAGCTAACTACAGTCACTGACAATTAACGTTATAATCAAGTGACATCCAAATAAACGACTTGTAACCATATAGTCTATGCTCATAACTAAAGTTATGTGTAAATCTAATATCTAATCTGCAAGTCTCGACCTATTTTTACAGTCTCGTCTCGACAAAATCTTGAGTTGCAATATTACCACATTTATATATTTAAAAAACGCTGAAACATTTTAAGCATTTACGTTTTGTTGTATAGTTTCAGGTTAACTTGCCTCAAGTGTAAGCTGGTAATGTTACGGTGACTGGCTACCAACTGCCGGCTAGCAACTGCTAGCAACGCAGAGTAGCATACTGGTAGCATTTAGCCTAGCTTCTTAGCCTTTGCTAACTTGGTAATGTCACGCTAGTGCAACAAAAATCCTATAGGTAATCCCCAGGCCTAGCAACATTCTAGGCCTGGTTTAAGAGGCTAGGCCTGCTCTAACTACGGTAGCTACCACTTAAGCCTCGATCAGACCTGCAGCGCTAATGCGCCGTGATACACCGGAAGTTAATTCATTTCAAATGGAACGCTGCGATTGGCTTGCAGCATTGCAGTACAGAAGCAATTGCAGAACGTTTGGTCTTGTGTATGCGTTGGATTTATCCAACGTATGCCTCAAATTGTATGCGTGGAAGTTGAGCGGAAGTAGTAGCGAACGGTGAATGTGAAACTTTTTTTGCACTTATAGAAAACGTTTTCTTATAAATAAATCTTAACATATAGTACATATTTCAGAAAAAGTATTATGCAAGCATATCACGTTTGACAGCCTATAATATAATTTCCCTCTAAAATTAAAAGCTTGGAGGTGGTTACAATTCTAAATAGTCAAGATATCGATAGGCTCATTCAACAATGAGACCAATGGATGAGATCGCGAAAATAGGTTGGGGACTTTCACCGACTGATGGAAGAGCTTAGGCTTTTTGGAGAGGAATTTTCGTAGCTACTTTTTTCTGGACCAAGGCCAATACAATCAACTGTTTCAGATGGTAGGACCAAGGACCAAAATGGACAAGTAGCGCGATTTCATTTGTCAAGTTGAACGCCTGGTCATTTGTCTCCGGTAAGAAAAATGTAATTGATGTGTAGTGTTTAATACCGTAACTGAAATTATGAACTAAACAATCTAAAGTAAAGGGCTTGTAATAAAGCCCATGTTATTTAACCTGCTTCCACAATCTTTATTGCATTGAGCTTTCATGGGAAATGGGACTGATAGAAAGATGAAAAGTCTATATAGTCTAAAAACCATATGGCTATGTTAGCAAGCTGCTAGCTCGCCAATAAGTGGTAGCCTACGTAGGTATGATTCTCTCCATTTTATAAAAAGCAGCATGCAACGTCTGTGGAGAATCAATGCGTTCTGAGTAGTTGCGTAGCTGCACAAAATGTTCTGCAAGCTTTCTGCTTTGACGCCGTAAGTGTGATCGGTGTGTGCACACTGTCCGCTCGCTTGTGCTACAAAGAGGCACCATCTCATTCATTTCCAACCAGAGCCAGCGAATAACGGTGACAGTGGGCGGAGCTACTCTCGGAGACAAAATCTCCCAGCGACTGTTAGGAGTTGTGAAATGTTGCACTTTATGCTAATTTTCAGCGAGCGGGCAGTGACGGAGTTCGGCCACTACCAATGACAGGGCAGATGTTCTCTTCATCTTGAAGTCCCTTCTATTTTCTACTCGCTAGCTATAAAAAAAATGACGAGAAGTTTATAATTGCGGTGTCCGGTTTCCCCATCATTTATGATGCTTCTCTGGCTTCATACATGTTTAATTCCGAACATGGTTGCATGGAAGGTTTCAGAGATCGTTGGGATCACGGGTGAGTGATAACGTAAAGTGAAGTAAATTGCTACTGTATTTGAACATTGAAAAATCAGTGCTTTGGCATTGTCATAATACGTATTTAGTAGCGGAGTCACGCAAATACTAAATGCTAATTAATATTTACAGGGACGGATGTTTCCCCTATACTGGTTGACTGGTTGTCGCTGGCATAAATTAGGAAGATACGCCCCGCCCGAGCGGGCAGTGTGCGTGCTATGGAAGGCTCAGCGACAGCTCGCTAGAGATTGAGAGATTTGCGAGAGTGTACACGTAGCATTACACAGTTTCTGAATGAATATGTGGCTATTTCTCTATATATGACGATGTAAATGAACAAAAATTATTTGTGCACAGCAATGGGTCGATAACAAAAGCCAAGTTTGTCACCAGTTTGAGCAAGTAAATACACTAACCGTAGCTAGTTTTATATTGAATCTGCAAGCTAAAAACCGAGTCAGAATGGGAGATAATTCCCTTTCTTTTTCACAGTGCTGGCTTGCTAGTAAATCTTCCTTCGAACGTTTTACATATGTAATTTATGAGGTGTGTATCATGTGATTGTCGATATGAAGTAGATATGTAGATATAGTAGATATAATTTGCCTCTTTGCACATTTGGAATAGCCATTGTGCCTGTATTTTTAGTTGTTACACACGCATGCCTTCCTCGGGACCTCATTGCTGCTATCTCTGCATCTCGGGTGCACATGCTACCTTAATACATCACTCCTTCATTTGACTCGTTTGCACATCTTGAATGCCATTTTGAAATTGCCATTTGTACCCAAACAACTATTATCCCAGTTGTAATATACACTATACCTAATACTTGAAATTTCTGGCCTCCTATATTTGCCTTATTGCACATTTAGTATTGCACATCTAAACATTCCACTGGTAATATACATATACTTAATACTTGTAAATACATTTTCTGCCCTCCCTTATTTGCACTTCTAGTTAGATGCTAACTGCATTTCGTTGTACTGTACTTGTACTGTACTGTAATCTAACCTAATATTGTTTTAGAAAAAACAGTTACTGTCATCTTCAGTCAGATGTGTTTTTTTTATACAGGCAGTTCTACTACAGCATGGCACTGTACGTACTTCATCAATATGTACTTCATCACCCATGAAGTAGGGGAGTGCGGGGTACAACCTAACGCGGGGTTAAATGTAACACAGACCCTTTACATAGTTGCACAGGGTCGAACAGGGTGTATTTCCGGTCAGTTCACTACAGAGCTCGCAGACGGTCTCCCGCCAGTTTTCAGAGCGATTGAGTTAACTTTTGTCAAGATCCACAGCAAAGAACGTTTTCGTGGCATGTAAGTAAAATTCTTCATAATACTTATTTTTCGATTACTGAACTTTGTGTGTAAGTCACCAAATCGAATATTGTATTATTTTAAAAACAGTCATTTTGCCTTAAAGGTAGTACCGTTTTGAAAACGTCTAATCAACTGGTAGCTAGCTTAGCCCGGCTTATAAAGCTACTCACCAGAGCTGGGTTAGTTGTAACGCTGTGTTACAACTAACCCCGCCATTAGCGTACAACAAAATGAAATAAAAACGTCTATTTTCTATTAATTTCAAATGGTTTTATTTGCATTAACCTTTTCACGCGAGTTTCAAATATGCCTTAATGGCCCCCCAGCGTGAGTTTTTTTGCGCGTGATTTCAGTACTCAGTCTGAGTTCCAGAATTTGTTTATGACGTCACAATACATTTAATCCGCAGCTTCCCAAAAACACCACGCTGCTTACTAGTTATGCATCTAATTTTTTATTTCTATTATATCAATAAAACATACGCTATCTATCAGGCAATAGGTGGTGTGTAAATCATTTATTTACGTAATTATTCAGAAGCTCTCAAAAGTTTGACAAATTATGAATTCCGATTCTTGCATTTAGTAATGGACAAATGCGATCAGTGAAAAAATTAATTATTAAGATTATGTTCAGCTTTTTTCTCAACAAAAGTAGTGCTGTAATACTGTTTTAGTTTGCGCCATCGGTTCGCTACTAGATCTGCCAATTGAGCTATTGTGTGTGAACCCTACCAACATAAAAACAAACTGACTGGATTAACCCCACATTAGCTACATGCATTAAGTGCCGTTCAGACGGTTGACATGAACAGTCACCTTGCCAGGTTAGGAACACTACATACATTGCATTGCAAGCTTCTCTCATTGACTGGAATTCAAAGAGCTGCAAAAGCTTCTTGATGTGTAACTGTAGCTAGCTAGCAAATGTCAACTAACCGCTAGCTAACAAAGTGTGATCTGTAATTCAGTGCAGCGAAAATGAAGATTGGTGATGGTTCTAATGTGTCTTATTGTATTGAGCTGTAGAAGTAAAAAAAAATGTCTAACATATCCTTTGTTTGAACTAGTTACTGAAAGTCAGCCACCAACAACAGACTCCCTCAGATTTCCACACACAAACTTTAGTTATATCTGGATGTGTCACTGCTGAGCACTGGATCAAACTATTGTGAGGCAAAGGGCGGTGGGTCGCTATCATTTTAAACTTAAAAATGCGCTATTAAGTGTCTATATCCAGCACAAGTGCTTTCATTGCGTGTTATTAATTTTATTGAAATTATATGTATTTTTACAGTGATATATTGGGACAAATCATACTTTTCCCAGGATGGCAAATTTGTCCGAAACTGGCAAATGTAAATGACCATCAGGTCTCAGAGTTACTCACCTTTCTTTATCTTTGGTTGATAAAAAAGCATAGCGGCACCCACAAACGGGTAATGTAACTTCTAGAAAGTTTTTACACAATGATTTTGACCGGTTGTCAGCTCTTCCAGGAAATGGTAAGATGCTCTATAGTAGTCGCTAATATCATTCGTTTTTGCGTATTATGTTTATTGTTGAAAAATACAGCTGCTAGTGTTGGCTGCCTGTTGATACGTAAGTAACCCTTCTTGTCCCGATTTGAATGCTTGCTACCTGGTTAATATCATAGTGTGGTCTTAACAATTACAATCAGGAAATAGTTATAAACACCATTTGAGCGAAATGTGACTAAATAAAAGCGCGGTCTGACCAGCCATTGTTACGTCACTTGTACCTAGGCGTTCTAATTGTGCGTTCTAAACAATACGTTCTAATCACACCGGTGTGATCGTACACTTCAGGGACCACTCTAGCCTGATCACACCGGTGTGATCGTACGCTTCAGGGACCACTCTAGCCTGATCACACCGGTGTGATCGTACGATTCACGGACCACTCTAGCCTGATCACACCGGTGTGATCGTACGCTTCAGGGACCACTCTAGCCTGATCACACCGGTGTGATCGTACGCTTCAGGGACCACTCTAGCCTGATCACACCGGTGTGATCGTACGCTTCAGGGACCACTCTAGCCTGATCACACCGGTGTGATCGTACGCGTCAAAGGGTTAAGGTTTCAAGAACAACATTGTGAACACATCAAGTACATTTTTTTCAAATACACTGTCCTGCAACATTTTTTTCACAGAATGAGACATCAATAGAGAACAACAGATAGAGGAGTGAGTAAAGATGTGTGTCTTGCTGCCAGGGAAGTGGATAGTGGCAGGTCTGTCAGAGGAGTGGCAAAGTCCTATGGAATCTGCTATCTGACTCTACATCGTTTTGTCACAATGAAGAGAAAGCTGCAGGAGGCTGGTAGCAACAAGTTACCCACCGTGGGTAACTTTATTTCAAAGAAAAAACAAACAGAAGAGCCCTCTGTGGATTGCCTTGTCTGTGGCAAAGAGTTTGCCACTTCTGTCGCTAGGGGGAAATGGGTTAAGTGTGTTTTCTGTGAAGGTTGGGTACATGAATTGTGCACTAAGGGATATCAGTATTATGTTTGTCATGAGTGTGACAAACAGTAAAACTGAGTGAATGGCTGAATGTGTGAGTGAATTGAATGAACAAATGAGTTTACACAGAGTAATATGTTTCTTTAAAGTATTACGTTTTTAAAAATGAATGAACAGATCAGTTTACACTTAGCAGAGTAGGCCTAAAATGTTTTTAATATTTTAATTAAATGAGCAAATCTGTTTACAAAGAGTTGCCTAATGTGTTTTTAATGAATTTAGTAGTGTGTTTCTTAATTAGTTTCTTAAATATATCATTTTACACATTGTAATGTGTTTTTAATAAATAATTACAAATTTGTTTATACATAGCAATGTTTAAATGTTTTAACCCATATGAAAAATACATGTTTTAGCCCATATGGAAAATAAAGTTAGTGTTTGACACACAATCTGTTGCCAATATTTATATTTTGATGTGGATATAATCCATCTACCCATTTGGTCCATCGATTTGAATATCAATCGAGACTATCCGTCCATTATTTATATGGGAAAACATGGATGGAACAGGGATAGTTATTTGTGGACATTTTTTATATCTGTTATGTGTCATGATTGATTGGATGAGGGTTAAATATATGTGGATATCTATCAGATAAATCCATAAACAGTTCACCTTTGGTATATAAATATACATTTAAACAGGATTGTTGAATTAATTGTATTCAAACAGACTTTTCTATCAAGCGTTACAACTAACCCCCTTTCTGCTACAAGTTACCCCATGGGTGGGGTTAACTGAGACATCTCACTTCCGTGACTTTCGGCACAATTGTTTAAGAACGGTAGGTCCGAGAAACAAACTGGAAGTGTTCATCGGTTGCAGAAATGTGTGTGTTGCTTGTATAAAAATATGATCAATCAAACTCAAATATTTTCATAATTATTTAGCCCAAACCAAAATGTGTTAGTTTGTGCCCCGCTCCCCCCTACGTAGGCTACTTGCAGTAGGTATGTAGTATGCGATCAGAGATTAATCAGACACTGCCCTTAGTATGTGTCCGCTATGTTGTGTTGGAAAGAAAGGCTGAACAGTATTGGTTGTAGCCAAACTGACAAAAAAATGGATAACCAATGGAGAAGCATCATCCACACCTACCACGAAAAATCGCCCACAGCTGTGGGGTTAAAGTGCAAATGAAGAACTAGTGTTTCAATTTAAAAAAAAAGTTTCAAAAGCAAAAAAAGCAGCACTGCAAGCAAAGGGGTCTGTCTAGCCAAAATAGTGTGGTTGGTAGCGAGTTTTGTTTTTAAATAAATTTTTCGTTCTCAAAATATATATTTTTTTGCCCTATTACTAAATATTTGATTACAAAAACATGTTTTTACTTTGAAGACAAAAAGACACAAATGTACCTCCATAGGAGCCATAGTAAATGAGAATTGGTTCTGAATCGTTTACATGGCAAATAATGGTAAAATCATTTTAAATGGTAAGTGTTTGCTACAGTGAAAAGACAAAGCAACCATTTCAGAAATGTTAGGAGCACCGAGCACTTTTGGATTAAGATGTTTTAAAAGTGCAGGCAGAAGTGTTTCAATGAAAAGGGTTTATTCCTAGGTACATATTTGGACGTCATTATAGCATAACACCCCAGTAAATGCATGACAAAGTCGAAAGAAGTCTTATGATTTATTACGCTAAGCCACACTTCTTCTAACTGTGGGTTACTGTATGACGATTCCCTAATCTGTATCACGCTTTATGATGAATTGTTGTGGATCTAAACGGAGAAGAACACGATCATGTCTAGTGGAAGAATGCTTTATTTTCTTAGGATTTACAGTTTATTTTTCGTACATCGTTCTGCCTTCCACCAACTTCAGCGCATGCTATTTCCAGATTTTTTTTAACAAAGACCACTAAGAAACAGACAATATAAAATACAAACCAACGCAACATCAAAAAAACAAAACCCTATCAAAACATCAAATACCTCTAAATATATACAAATCTTACCACTTGGGCAATCTTCAGCAATCCTTGGGGAGAGCGAGTATATCCAATATTTAAGTAACCTACGTTTGAAGACGATGTCGTCGTTGTGGTAGTTACAACAGTATGAGACATTTTAATATGGAAATAAAATACTACGGTTTAAATATTATGGATAACAGTTCTCCGTCGTCTCAGAAACACAGACAGCTGCTACAGGGCTTCGTCTACTACAGCTGGGGTTGTGGTGTTCAGGAAACAGACCGCGGCGAAGTTAGTTTTATATTGGACATTCGACAGACTTTCGGCTCTTCAAATCTCAATAGCTCAAAGTATTCATGTAATCCAATATTGGTCTCATTGTGATTAGAAAAGTGTATACGATGTTGCAAAGTCCTTATTTGCCCATATTTTAACCGAGCATAAAGTTAACGAGCCACGGAGATCTAACCGCTGTGTTATCGGAGCCGAAACCGAAATGGAAGCGATCTCAGGGCCGGTGCTGGTTGTGGGAGCGTTTGAACTGTATACAAATGAAGCCAGCTTCTTCAAAGTTCAAGTTTTAATAGCTCTTACTAAAAGTATACATTGATTATGAAAAGTATATATTCTTGACCGGGGAGTGGGTGGTGGGGAAAAAGTTCAGTCAAATTTTGAAACTTAAGATATTGAAAAAATAAAGGGTGTGCATTGTTCCTCACCCTCCCCTAATCAAGAAGATATACTTTTTATAATCATGGCATATCTATTGTTGGAGCTATTGAAATGAAGAAATTCCATCAAATTTTGAAACTTCAGATTTTTAAAAAATAAAGGGGGTGCAGTGGTCCTCACCCTCCCCTGATCAAGAATATATAGTTTTTATAATCATGGCATATCTATTGTTGGAGCTATTGAAATGAAGAAGTTCCATCAAATATTGAAACTTCAGATTTTGAAAAAATAAAGGGGGTGCATTGTTCCCCACCCTCTCCCGATCAAGAATATATACTTTTCATTGTCATTGTACGGTGAGGGAAAAAAGTATTTGATCCCCTGCTGATTTTGTACGTTTGCCTACTGACAAAGAAATGATCAGTCTATAATTTTAATGTTTAGGTTTATTTGAACTGTGAGAGACAGAATAACAACAAAAAAATCTAGAAAAACACATGTCAAAAATGTTATAAATTGATTTGCATGAGTGAAATAAGTATTCGACCCCTCTGCAAAACATGACTTAGTACTTGGTGGCAAAACCCTTGTTGGCAACCACAGAGGTCAAACGTTTCTTGTAGTTGGCCACCAGGTTTGCACACATCTCAGGAGGAATTTTGTCCCACTCCTCTTTGCAGATCTTCTCCAAGTCATTAAGGTTTCGAGGCTGACGTATGGCAACTCAAACCTTCAGCTCCCTCCACAGATTTTCTATGGGATTAAGGTCTGGAGACTGGCTAGGCCACTCCAGGACCTTAATGTGTTTCTTTTTGAGCCACTCCTTTGTTGCCTTGGCCGTGTGTTTTGGGTCATTGTCATGCTGGAATACCCACCCACGACCCATTTTCAATTCCCTGGCTGAGGGAAGGAGGTTCTCACCCAAGATTTGACGGTACATAGCCCCGTCCATCGTCCCTTTGATGCGGTGAAGTTGTCCTGTCCCCTTAGCAGAAAAACACCCCCAAAGCATAATGTTTCCACCTCCATGTTTGACGGTGGGGATGGTGTTCTTGGGGTCATAGGCAGCATTCCTCCTCCTCCAAACATGGTGAGTTGAGTTGATGCCAAAGAGCTCGATTTTGGTCTCATCTGACCACAACACTTTCACCCAGTTTTCCTCTGAATCATTCAGATGTTCATTGGCAAACTTCAGACAGGCCTGTACATGG
>JACXGI010007510.1:0-37135 GCA_016801175.1 Esox masquinongy
CCCCCCCCCCATTGCCCCCCACCTCCAGACAAGCACTCGCCTTCCAGACCCTCATTCCCCTCAGCCCTTATTTCCACAGTCCAACACCAAAAGAGCCCAGTCTATTTTCGGGGGCCCTCTCCACTTTACGATATCCTGTCCACAGGGTGCTGGCCAATGGGCTCTCTTAGTAGCTCTTGGCCTCAACCCAGAGCCTAGGATTCACCAGTCAAACTGCAAATGTTTTTCTGTAACGACGAGCAATTAAATAGAGCTTAAGGGGGAACTCCTCACGTGTTAAAGCGTGACCACCCTGTTTCTGACTCTATATTCAAATGTTTTTTATTTCTGCATTGTGCCATGACTGAACTGAATCATGTTGTTTTATAAAAAATGCAAATATGGATTAATGGGGGAGTGAAATTGTCATGAAAAAATATATATACTTTTTTAGAGTGCTAATAACATGTTTAAATGCATTTCCATATATTTTATTAAAGTCAGTGGTAAGTGAAAATTCAGTAAAATGTGACAGAGAATTTTAACTAAACAAAAGAATAAAGAAAAGTATTGAGCGGAGAGCAGCAGGGCCTGCAGGGTGCCTCCAAGGCACAGTTGAATCATTACTGGCTTCAAAATACATCAGTTTTGCAACAGTGATACCTAAGAACAGAATCCAAACCTAAAATGTCTGGTTTCATATAAAATTATGTTTTGTCATAATTGCTCTTTAAAGGCGTTGATTTGGAATGTAATGCAGAGTTGTAAAGCCTTGTTAAGCCACAAAACAGGCAGTTCCCTCAAGAACACAGTGTTGATCAATATACTGTAAAATACTTACTGTGATCTTAATTCCCAAACTATGACTCGTACTGAGGAGACGGACTTGTTTCCTTGTTATCTGTGTCCCCCTATCCCCATTACGGAATAGTTGTACGTAAATAAACGTCTCACCCTTTCCGTCCAAATAGGTGAAATTTAGGAGGACAACTGAATTAATTGTTAAGGATTAGCCAATCAGTGTCATTCCCAATGGCACTGATTGATATCCCCCCTGATTATGAAGAAGGCCTTATAATTGCCAAAAAAATATCATGTGAAAAAACATGAGAATATGAGAAAAGCAGTAATGAACAAATACATCATTAATAATAGTGTGTTATCATGAAATAAAATAAGGTACCTTCATTCAGAAAAGTGACATCATGAAACTAAATACTAAAATATTAAATATGAAAAAATCCTAACAAAGCCACATTAATTCATTAATTATTAAACAATACAATTATGTAATAATTTATTCATTCACTTATTGATTTCATTTTAAGCACTTTGGTCCTCCGTAGAGGAGCACAGTGAGACATGACAGCCCAGTTAGCCAGTGGTCTTTGTTATTTGTCCGGTGCTTCTTATTGCGTAGGCTGACACGCGCACATGCACCAGGACAAGCAAGTCATTGATGTGAATGGAGAAGCTGGCTCCTGTCTCATTCTTATCCTGTTGTGTATTGCCAGCAGCGGTCTGCCCAGCCACTGGTGGAGATGGATGGTGTTTAAATGACCAGAATGTATTCAGTCTGACACTAAGTCCTGGGCTTGTTCAGGACAGGCCTGCTCATTTGCGACTTGATGAGTTCCTTCTGTCTGATTGAGAGGATGAATGGTGCTACAACCAACAACACTGACAACATTTGATTTGTGACAAACACTGTTTTTTTCCTGTGTGTAGGTAGGGCATCAATGTTGTTTTTTTCTAGACTAAAGACCGGAAAGATGCTGGAAGAGGATATTTAAAGTTGGCAGCTGCTAAATGAAAAGCCAACTCACTGTAATTTTCTTTTTTATTCCTTCTCCCTCTCTGCCTCTTTGCTTCATTTAGAGCCCAGTCACAGCATTCAACAGACTGTAACTAGACAGGATGTATTCTCATCATGTTGGGTCTCAGTTTAATAACGTCTGCCTTATTACTAAAAACAGACTGAAAAGAGGACTTCTGGAAAAAGGACTTTGGCGGTGAAAACAGTTGCAGCTCGCTTCATCTCCCTCCACACCAAACCCCCCTCTCCACACTGTCTCACTCATTTCCATTTTGATGACATTTTCTCTGTTTTAAACAGGGCCATGCATTGCTAATGGGCTTTTAATCAAGCCAGGAGAAACACACAAAGAGCACACACCATTAGAGAGAAAGGAAGGAAACAGAGAAAAAGAAAGATACACAGAGAGAAACAGAGGAGAGAGAGAGGGACAGGTAGAGAAGGAGATAAAGAGTGGGGAGAGGGAGATAGGGAGGCAGAGGGACAGACAGGGAGAGATAAAGAGAGGGAGAGGGACAGGCAGAGAGACAGAAAGATTCAAAATACGACCAGCAGAGAAGGAGAAAGAGGGATAGAAAAGGGAGGAACAGGCAGAAAAAGAGGAAAGCGGTAGCAGAGAAGGGGGTGGAGGGAGAGAGAATTAAAGATAGTAGCTCAAATGACAGCTTACTATATATTGTCCTCCAGTGTCCCATCTCACTCAGGCCTTTGTGAGTTCAGCCTATAGGAGTGAGGAATAAGGAGGACATGTGGTGTAACTGAAAATGTGAATGAATGAAGGGGTCGGCCCAGGGTCAAGGCCTAGCGGAATGCCTCTTCATGGGCCCCGTCAGCGGTAACCTAAGAAACCACCTGGAGGATTATGCATATCAGCGCATCCCAGGACAACCTCAATGCCACACCATGTGTTTACCCCCCCCCCCCCCCCGAATGACCTCAACAGAAATTCTGCAGGGGTTTCTGGGAAAGCGTTTCTATGCGTCACTACTAGTTGGTCAGACAAACGCACAAGGGAGCTGGTCCTGTGCGCTCTGGATCAGGTTTTCTCCATGAGCCTCACTCATTTTGTTCCATTTGTCCTTGCGTCAAGACTGACACGTCTCCTACTCCCTGTTGCTGAGGCATCCCCACAGCATGATGCTCCCGCCACCATGCTTCACCGTAGGGATGATATTAGCAAGATGATGAGTACCACCTTATTGCCAGAAGCAACACTTGGTATAACACTTGACTAATTGTCATTCAGGTGGCATATGATTTGCCTTTTACTTAGGAGTGGTCTCCATCTAGCCACTCTACTAAGAAGGCCTGATTGATGGAGATCTGCAGAGATGGTTATCCTTCTGGTGGCTTCTCTGATTTCTGCAGAGAAACAACGAAGGAACTCCCAGACCAAGACCCTTCTTGCTCGGTTACTTAGTTTGGCTGGACTACCAGACCCTTTGTGGTTCCAAACTTCTTTTATTTCCCAATAGTGGTGCCCAAAGTTCCCTATGGTCCTGGGAACATTCAATGTTTCGTCATTTTTTTTATAACCCCAGATTGATTATTTGACACAATTCTATTTCGGTCTACAGACAATTCCTTGGCCTTCATGGCTTGGTTTTTGCTCTGACCTGCACTGCGAAGGCTGGGACCTCCTACAAACAGGTGTGTACCTTTTTAAATCATGTCCAATAAATGTAATTTGCCACAGATGGACTCCAATCAAGACCCCAGAGTTCTCAAGAATGGTCAAACAATGTATCTGAGCTCACACAAGACGTATCTGAGCTCAATCTGGAGTGTCATGGCAAAAGGTCTGAATAATTACGTACCTGACATATTTGAGTTCTTCATTATCAATAAATTGGCCCAAGTATTCTGATGAGAAAGCATGTTTTCGCTTTGCTATTATAGGGAATCGTGTGTAGATTGATGGCAACAAAAATAAAACAATCAACTATAAATCAAATGTACAACACAACAAAATATGGATAAAGTGAATTGGCCTGAATACGTTCCAAAGGCAATGTACATGCAAGATATATGCAGATTTCCAGGTGCTTAATGAATTGATTGCAGAGGGGTTTGGTCTAGTACTGAGGGATGTGCTGTGTATGAGTTGCCATCCCCAATATTCATCACCACATCTAGGCTGCTCCACATTCTCTCCATCACTACTTAGATGCCACCCTGACCTCTTCCCTATCCATGGCACACTGAATAAAATCACCATTTAATTGATATATTTTGAGAAATTTATATCAAGCATGCACCAAGCTAGATGTAATGAAGAAAGTGGATGGGAACGCTGCTCTTTATTCTTTCATATACCCAGTGGTGATCCATGACTATTGGAGCTAGGCCCTCAGTTGCCGAAGAAGATCTGATGTCATAGGTATAGATCGAGAACTCCTGTGTATACAAAGGATGCCTGTATATACATAGCATGACTTGAGACCTTTCTTTTGCAGACCTGTGTAGAAGCAATTCTTTGATGAGAGAAAAAATGTCCAAAGCCACGCCTCGATATCTATAGAAGAAAATACCATTGTTGTCTTCAGTATGCAAAAATAAAAAATGCACCACAATAAAAAAATGTATGCACCCAGTACTTCCAATTGCAACGTCATTACCTTTGTTTCTACCACACAACCAGTGATCTAAAATAGTATTTTACACATTGCACTCAAAATGATATGAACAAGACAGCAACAAAAAGCAAGCTGTAGATGAAAACAAAAAGTCCACTCACCATTATGATTATCATTTAAAAAAGTCCATTCTTATGTCCTTCTTTATGAAATGGGCAATGGCAGGTTCTTATAGCTTTTATTTTGATTCTAAATTAGAATTTTTTTTTAGATTGAGATCAAAGCCAGGGCTGACAGCCGGGCCATCGCCATCCTTACATACACTCACTGCAAAAAGCTAGCCAGCTAGCTAGGCTCAAGAATGAGAAAACAAGATGAGGCTCGCTATTGGCTCTTAATTAGTGACGTATACTCAGAGGGCCTTGAGGCATCATACAATTGTCCCACCTATTGCAAGACAATTTGTGATTGATTTTACTGTCATTCCAAAATGTTGCTCTAATTGAAGTCAATGTCAATGATGTTGGCTGGTGCCTTCTATTCAAAAGCTGAGGGCCTAGCCAATGAGTGTTGAGCCCAACTAGATTAATTGTACCAAGGGACTACTAAAGAAAAATTCAGATTGTATATTATTTCTCTTGGATATTAACCCTTATTTTTCCAACACAAACTGAATAAATTAAATAGGAAGATCATTACAATGAAGACAAAAGAAGATGAAATCAATGAAAACAAAATTACAAGTTATAATAGATAAAAATATATACAGAAAAAATATTGCATCTATCTTAGGCCCCTCTCTGAGGGTGTTGAGGGCCCTGACGGTTCCCCACTGCATATACCCTAATGGCAGCAAAGTCCTTTCAGATCGTCGCTGAGGAAAAATGCCAATAAATTCTCCATGCTAAAGCAGCATTTTGTTGAGATCTTTTAAACAGTCATGTATTGTGTATGGGATAACATTTGAATGATGATAATAAGATAAGACCAGATCTAAGAGATCATAATGACATAAATAGGCAGACAAGTCATTTGCTTCCAACAGTTTAATGAAAGAACCTCTCTGAAATGGAAAAGAGAAAAAAATATGGCCTTCATATTTTCCAAAATGCTCACATTTTCCTACATTGCAACTGCGTTATTGCTCAGTGAGAGACTTTGACTACTGCCGCATCTTTTCTATGCAGATGATAAAAGTAGATATTCATTATTTAGGCATTTGTCATTTTTAGTTGGTTTAAATGCTTATTATCGGCATTCCTTGCTGTTGTTTTGAGACTGATGAGTCAGTTTTGTGCTCCTTTGCGTTACATTCTGAAGTTACTGGGGTACAGGAGGACTGAATAAATATGTTAGATTCTGTTTACCAAGTTAGTGATGGAGTTTACTCTTCTACTCTTGCATGATTTGTTGATAATTGTGGTTAATTAAAAGTACAAATGTCAGGAAAGAAAAATATGTACTTTCTCTTTGCTGACGGATTAGCCCAGAGCACATCCAGAAACCACAGAGAGAATAACACAGGCGGAGTCAGATCCAGAACAAACAAGGCTGATTGGCCTGTGGACTGGTAAATGATGTCACCGTGCTGTACTGTCTTAACTCTCTTACTCAAATACCAGCGCCAGACAAGTGGTTCCACAGTAGTGTAGAAAAACAGTTTTGTCTGGCATGCTACAGTTCTTGACAGGCCTACAGTAACAACGATCTTTAAGATAAAGAAATGATTAAAAAAAAAGGTTTTGCCATCATCCAATCAAACTGAGTTCATCTGTTTCTGTCTATGGAGAAGTTAAACGTCACTTCGACTACTTGTGTGCTGGGGCTTTGGTGAGTCTGAACTTGCTCTGACAAACCTCGAGAGCTAAAACAAGCACCTGCTAAAAGCCCCAGACATCCATCTCTGTGACAGCGCATGATGTTCTCCATCACAGTTCGAACACACAGTCAGGAGAGTGAGAGATAGCAAAGTGGAGAAAAAGCAGAATTCCCTAGAAAACACTTCTCCAGCAGAAACAAATGTGGGCCGTCAGGGATGAGGAGATTGGAGTGGCGTGGTTAAAAGTGAACAGCCTCAAAAATCTTAATCGGTTAGCCTTTTCTGTCCTAGCGACGAGGCTCGTTGGCACTAAAGCTAGGCACCATGACGGATGGTTGTCTCATTAGAAGAAAACAGACACCACCACAGCTGACAGATGACTGCCCTTGTCTGACTTTTCCACTCTCAAACATTGTTTGGGATGTTCTCAGCACTCAAATGTTCTGGAATGTTTTTCTCAGGAGTTCATAATCGGTTCAATTGAGTTTATTTTATAATGACCTTTATGTATCAGCAATGGTCACAAAGTGCTTGCGCAGATTCCCAACCTAAAACCCCAAAGAGCAAGGAATAAGATGTTGAAACACAGTATCTAGGAACAACTCCATAAAAGGGTAGGAAGGCCTAAGAAGAGGGGTGAGCAGGCCTCATCTGGGAGGAAATTATCAGAGCATATGAACTTTTAAGGCCAAATCATTCAATCATCAAAATATTAAAACAATTTGATGACAAGTGGGTCAAAAACGACCTACTCCTCAGGAGGCAGCTTTGGGCTTCTATAGTATTCTCTTGAATATAATTTGACAAGACTTTGAACAATCGCCATATTGAAGTATTACCTCTGTTGACAGGCTGCCTCATTTCTTAATCTAAGAACTGACAAATTCCTTATAATAAACCAATCAGTATATACCATGTGAAGCCAGAGTGAAGTCACAGGATTTTCCTGAGTTTAAAATGAGTTTAGGGGGCACTGGAGCGTATCAGTCAGACCTCATTTCAAGACAGGGGCAGTCGTCAGGACAAACTACGATAACTGCGTTTAGCAGTTCTGCCACATGTGGTTTTGTTACCTTCTGAACGTAAGCCAGAGAGCCAGCCGTCCAAAGGCCACATCAACAGAGTGACACGCGACTTTCTAAACGCTTAAATAGTCAAAAGGTCTACAGTACGTCTATGTTGTCTTGGATTTTTCCGCAAAACAATCTGCCCTCACCTTTGCTCTCTAAGTCAGCCTCTCACCACCTCCAAGTGCCTCTGTGGGCTGGAGCAGCTGCTGTCACGGAGGTGTCAGGACCACAATGGATTTAGGGGAATTCTACAGCTTTAAATTACGGAGCAGGAAAGAGGCTCCCCTGATGGAGTATCACCTCATCTAGCTTTGATGTGATGACATGTTGCCCAAAGTTCATCTCCTGGCATGTACGCATTGCACACTTCTGACAGACTGTGTTTCGGTGTAAACAAATGAAAAAAAACACCACGCATAGATGTTCATTTGGCAGTGTTGGGTAAATAATCGTGCAGACATGTAATTATCTGCAAGCTCTTCTTGACTGACAGAAATGTATAAATTGGGAATAATTGTTGTTGAGAGGTGGACAAATGAATGTTAATTCATGATTGGGATTTAAAGAGAGAAATTTGGTGAAAACTGGTGAAGGGGCTTTCCATAGTCAGCAGTAGATTAGACTAGCATATGTGTGTAGTTAAATCATAGTGTGTCAGACCTAGCCTCAAACAGAAATGACTATGCTATTTCTGTGATACAACTCTAAACCTCTAACTTTTCATTCCCAGTTCTCTCAAAGATTTGTTCTATACTGTTCATCAACAACATCTTAAGCGGTCAATTTCGCTGTCCAATGGCGTTGACTAATGTGCCACAATTTCACAAGTTGAAAACTTATATAAACAAGAGACATCATTTGTTTTAAAAATGGTAAAACACAATGAAAAGTCAATTTGATTACATTTATTGACTAAATGCTAATAATACACATGCAACTGATACAAACGCTAATAAGTTAGACACTGAGAATGTTCTGAATGTGTTTTTTCATGTCCCGTGAACCAAAACATAATTACTAACTGTTACTTTAAATATAAAAATGCATATTTGAAACCACAGAACATTCCCCAAACATTCTAATTAGGTTTCCAGGTAACATAATTTATTAGCAATTAAATGTGAGAACAATGTTATGGGAACATTCTTGAAATATCAGGAAGATGTTGTATACAAACATTGTATAATCAGCAGCACAGCTGGCCAATTTTAGTTCTGTGAGCGTCTGTAGAATCCATTTTGGTTTGCTGCGATGTGCTCACTAGGGACCTGTTCTTCATCATGCCTCACAGAGAATCTGTTTAGCTGGCAGCAATTTTATAATGACTTCAAGGTCAGTACTCCGTTCATGTTTCAATGACACATTGTCACAGCTCAGTCACCGTCTGATCTGGAGTCAGGCAAGCTGAACAAGAAAGAATGGTGGACACTATCGTCCCTCTCCAGACTTCTCCACCTCTCCCTCTGCACCTTCTCTCCTTGTTCCCACAGATCTGAGCTTGTCGCTGGGGAAAATGTCTATGCAAATCTGGACAACACAGATGGAATATTCACAGTCAGGTGAGAGTCCTCAGATAAAACCACTCTCATTATCAATCTGTACAACACTGATTAGAGGGGATGGAAATCTGACTTTGTGAAGGCGGAGGAAGCCCAGCCAAGTTCCCTAATGCTCTTCTTCTCTGTGTAGGAGATCAATACAGAAGTTTAAGTACATGAAGCTTTGCCAAAACCTTGATGATGTCTGCTACAACATGTCAACAGATGTGCGGAGTAGATAGTATGACCACTAAAGGGCCGTAAATAGACACGCTAAATTACACAACTAGCTATGTTCACTCGACACATTTCAGGGAGGCAACATTGGATCACAGTTAAATCTTCACTTTGTCCATGGTAATGCTTTGATTTCCCTCTAGTGACATTGAATCACTGGGCTCTGTTGAAATAGCTGTGAGCATAATTTGAGGTATCATCCAGTTTAGTTTGTGTTTTGGAGTCTCATTCATTTCACCAGAAATGAAAATGAAATTCCTTGACCAGCCAGAAGAGGATGAGATTCCCATTTAAAATTTCTTCCTATACGGTTGTATATATCTGATATATATCTGGTTGTAAATATCATATACATGTGAAAAATAAATAAATGTTATAATGCATTTTAAATTTTCATTTTTCATTTTAATTTTGAAAATTTCATTTTCATTTTAATATGACATACCTTTGCTGTTACATTTATTTCGCATTTCAGATGTATTTTCCGTATACTGTTTTTTGATATGAGGTGACTAATGCTTTTGTAAAAAGTGCTATACAAATCACTTGTGATGGATTTGGTGATTTTAGAAAAAGAAGGGTATTTCGCCTGAGGGAAGTGAGATGGATTTGAATTTCTAAAGGGATCCTGAAAGATTTACTATGTGAGAATATTCCGTGTCTCCTCACTTTGACAGACAAACCATGCATTTCTCTTCTCCCCACGGAATGCTTGGATAAAACATCCAAGGTTTGTCTGATACCTCAACTCTGAAGCACACTAAAAGGACGTACCACCAAATAGCATTTAGCACCCACCAACAAACAGTATGGTACACTGAATGCAAGGTGTAGCATTTAGCACCCACCAACAAACAGTACAGTACACTGAATGCAAGGTGTAGCCAATGTCAGTACCACTGGTTTGGCCATACACCGCAGTAATCCCCCTCATCTGTCTGATGGCTGAATAACCCTGCATAAACCAAAAAATAAGATCACCTCATTCTCTCCAGATCTGTTACATCACCAAGTCAAGACTTGTTTTCAGGTGATATCCAGCCAGAGAGCCCTCAGACTAAATGTCATGATAAGTATAGGCTGTAAAACAATTCAGAACATTTTCTGAAGGTTACCTTTGTAAGTCATTTAAATGCACTGTCAGACAGGCTTTCACAGAGGAATCTATCATTCACACAACTATCAAGTCTATTCTTCTGACAGCATCATTACTCACTGATGTACGATAAGTAACAACTACTGACCCTAAAACGATACACATTAAAAATTCATAGTCACTGTATTTCCCTGTATGCCACGGTTCCTGGATATATTGGGATGTGAATTTTGAAATACAACCACAGGATATGTTCTGGCATGCAGCTCATTTAAGTCACATTGAAATAATATCTGGTGTCTGGGAAGGAGTTGAATAGAGTCAGACTAATTCCTCAGCGAACCCTAAACTACAGCCTAGTACAGTATTCCCTGACAATATCACCAGTATTCCACAAGTGTCTGGCACTTCACTGCAATCCACTGGGTTTAACCCTCATCTTTACTTTCTCTCTTCATGGATAAAATGTTCTATTTTAGAGTGACAACAGCATAGAGACTTGAGATTATGTAGAGAAAATGTTTGGAATAAATTGGATAACTTGACACTCAAAAGATTCATCACTAGGTCGATCCAACTGTGAAAACACATGCTCAAAGAAAAACCTGGCAAATTCGGCACAGATAGAAAAACCGGAGCATATCATCCCTTGAACCAACACCAAATGCATAAAAAACAATGTCCAAAACCGAGTCCACAGACCTTTAGGGCGAATGCTTCTATTTCAGCGACAAACTTCTGAAAGAGAATCCATAGTTGATGTTTAAAGGAAACCAGCGCTATCACCTGACATGATGTGAGGGGTGAGAAAGCAGAGGCCCAGGGGCCTATCATAAAGTCAACCAAGGCATGAAACACAACAAAAGACCAAGTGGAGCTCTCCACACGCCCCCCTGTCAAGGACTCCCAGAGCCGTCCCCTCCGCCACACATTCACCCCACAGAGTCACTCACCATTATTAGTGGCAGGTGACTGAATGGATGGAGGTGAGCACTGATTGACGTTCCAAAGGGTATTACATTACCATCTGTTAGGCCTCGACACATTGGGACAACACACGCAAAAAAAAAAAAAAAATCAAGTGCATTTTTAAAGAGGGTAAACTAATCCCTGCATCGTCCTTGAAAGAAAAGAGCGTGAAAAAAATGGGTCACGCACCATATTGTTTCTAATGCAATCCTTAATGCTACGCTGCAGTAAATCCCACTGTATAGTAAATCATACAAGACACCAACAACATTTTTTTGTTACATTCATGTGTTTAAAGAGAGAGGCTTTCGGAGGGGAAAAATCCATGCTGCAGCGTTCCACATCTGGCGCTAATACGCCGCTCGCCGCCTTCATGTGGCGTTGGCCTATTTCAGTCTTGTTTCCACTTTAACACGACAGCGGCAGTACATTATCCACGTCAGGCAGGCCTGTTAGCAGCATTAGGAATGAAGCATCGGGAGGGACGACAAAGTGCAGCCAGCAAGGAAAACAACACAGGACTACTGCAGACACGCTTAAGCACGACGTCAAGAAAAACAACGACACACACTTAAAATGGTGGGAAACCGTCGAAGCGTTATGTACCTCGGGGGGGGGGAGATACCACACGAGGCCACTCAACTGTAGTTTAAACAGGTCGTGGCCTACTAATAGAGTAACATGCAACGTAGAGGGAGAAGATGTGACTGGTGGATGTATCTTCAACCGGAAATAATATTTACCGCATGCCAGAAATAACACCGTTTCCGAACGGTTGTTTTGGCATTTTGTATTTTCACTTCCGATGCCACTGGGTGCCGCTCTGAATAATTATGAATTCATCTCCACTGACACTCTTCAATGCAGCCTCTTTTTATGGGTGTACAAAGGGGCAGGCAAACAGAAGCCTTGTCTGTTTCCAGATTTTCAATTAGTGGATGAATTAAAGTAGGTGATTTGTGTTTGACTGGCGCTCCACTGCCAGTCTTCATTAGCGATAATTAGACTGAGCTCCATTAGTGTTGGCCTATCCCGCTCCGGCTCTGGGTCCAGCACACTGTCTGGCACCTCTGACTTCCATTGTACACAATCCCCTTTAACACGCTTTTTAGATCCCAGTGTCAGAGAATTACTGTGTCTAGACTGCAACTACACTGCACCAATTCAGAGTTCTCATAAATCACCGGATTTGATGCTAAATACAGTTACCTACATGATGTTGCTCTGACATTTCCCCCAAAAACCACCTTTGCAAAAATATCAGTTCACACAAAAGAGAGGAATCGTAAAAATGTACGCATGACGAAAGGTGTACTCAGGGTGTATCCAGCGGAGGACTGATAGTTGTTTGCGAGAATGGAGAACTGTTTAGTATTAAGGACGTAAGCTATTCTCCAAACGATTCTTCTTCTCTTTTGGAACGTCAGCACACATTGACTTCAAGCCGGAGGAAAATCTCTCCTCTGTCTTTATGTTGTATGGTAACAGCTGGGTCGAATATCTCCCCTCACATGTGGCACGGGTCCGAAACCCTGAAAAAAAAGCCGGCTGAGGGAGCAGGATGTGTTGTGAGGTGTGCGGTGAGGGGGGACCGTGCTGGGCGTGGGTCGGGGGTAGCCAGGAAACAGTCTGTTTATAAATGCTGTGTCAGCGAAGGGAGAGGCAGCTGATGCACAGACCTCCCTGGTTCACCACGTCACACCACCCGGCAGCTATTCACACGGCTGGACTTTCTGCTTCGTGCCATTGGAGCAAACACAGGGCAGCCATATTCTTAACATCTCATCTATTCCGGGCCCTGTATCCAATAATGCCGCACATGTTTCACTGGGGCTGGCCTGTGTGTGACACAGTGTCTGTAGTATGCTTATGGAGCAACAGACCCTAAACTTAAGAGTAAAGCGTTGTAGTTAGACGAAGGGGTAATGCCTCTCCCAGCGATTAACGCTTCATATGGGAATGGGAGGAGGAGAAGCATGGAGACTCTGGGCCCCGGGGCCTCAGCAGGACCACAGCCATGTGTCTGTTAGGCTGAGCCTTCTATCATGACCGTGGCGTGGCTGGATTCTGCGGTCGGCCTGTCAAAGAGCCTACGCTACGGTGGTACATTTCAGGCAACCCAGCGGGACCCAAATGCTCCATCAGCTAAAGTGGTATAGAAAGAACTGTCAGGCCGTCATTAATAAGAGCCCGCTCTGTCAAACACGTGTCACAGTGTACATTTCTACAGAGGTACTTTTTTCTTCTTTCTTTCTGGTGTGTCCAAATGAAGGGCACAACTCGTCTGATGTCTAAAATGAGTGAAACATGAATAGAAGTTAATAATTCTCCATGGCAATAGAGAAAACCTCCACTCCTTCTAAGACAGTTGCAATACAGAGGTAATGATAATAATATCGGTAATGGCCCTTAGTTAGAATGATTGTTAGAGCTGGAGTCATTCAGTCACTGTTGCCCTTCTGCCCCATCCTCCAAGACCTTGATAATTAGTTCAGGACTGTGTCAGGACAGCCAACTGTCAGCTCTGATGACTCTGAAATGAGAGGGTGTGTCAGTAATTAGCATATCATTATGATCCTTTTCTCACAAATGTTCAAGTTCATTTAGGCTGTTTTGAGCAGCCTCATCTGTCAATCTTTAAGTCTCAGAAACCCAGGCTCAGTTTTTTCAGATGTTATCTATTTAGATTAGCCTATTAGACTGGAAGGGTTGCATAGGATACAATTAATAGATTCATATTTATTTATGGAGACTAGTGATTTATTATTTCTAGTTGTATCCATTTTAATCCTATTCAAAAGACAAAACATGGACTGATAAAATGTGGATGAAAAAAACTCACTTTCCAGTTCAGGCTTACTTACTACTGTACATACTATAACAGTGAATATTGCAACACAAAAAATAACTGAAAGGTAAGGGTATTTAGAAAAGAAGCATTTCAAAGATGTCCTATGACACTGGGGCATATCGTCTCGATGGCCCATTGTGGTGGCCATCTTAGGTTGTATGTCAGACTATTAGCAAATGTTCCAAAGTCTCATAGAAACACAACACTTTCAATGAATAACAGACAAATGACTAGTGACTAATAACAACAAACAAATGACTAATAATAAGTAATAAGTATAATTCAAACTGATCAAAATATTTCTTCAAACATGTAAATGTGTGATTTTTACAGTACATATACAGTATTTTTGTCCAGTAGTTTCTCTCCAATCCAGTTCAGCTACTTATAGTACAGTTGCTCTCCAGTAACAGGTTTGGACAGACCTGTACCTACTGCCTCTGAGCTGAGAGCACTACTACAACTGTCAAGGACCGAAAATAGGCTGGAAGATGAAACACACAGAATTCCATAGTTCTCAGTAAACATGTTTACATCCAGATGTGCCAATGATTAAAATGATGTCACAAGAGCAATAAGGGTGACTATGAGAAACGAAAACCTTTAAGGACCGGTCACATCTGATTTTTAACCTCTGAGGAACCGCAGTCACATTAAATGACCCATGACATCTACAGTTCCTGAGAATCCCAGAAAGCTGTGCTTAAGCTATGACCTGAGCTGTTCAGAGTGTATTATTTATGGGCTGCATTGGATCCACCCTGTCCACCTGTTTTTTCACTTCTGACAGCAAGAAAGTTTCAATTCCTCTCATAGTTCACGACCTGCAAGGCTGCATTCCACCCCGTAAAAGCCAGATATTCAAATAGCATTTCTCAAAGCGACATTAAAACAGAGGCAATAATTTATGTGCTGACCATAATGAATAACATCATTGTGCCTCGATGAAAAAATAACCTCATGCAAACAGACTCATATTCTGAGGTGCTTGCATGGTTGTGTCAAGGTTTATTTTCCCATGACAGTTAAAGTATCTAAGATGTTCATACTGAGTTACAGAGGAAAGGAGGGAGCGAATCAGGTGTCTCAGTTTTCCCAACTCCACCCTCTGGCCTATGATAGCCCAGCTCTGCCCTTCCCTCGACCACAAACTCCTCTAATCTGACAGGGATATGACCTTGTGGGTGGTACAGTAATTGATATTTGGAGCTCATTGTTATCTAATTAAAACGTGTGTCTAAACCTTCAGAAGCTTTGCAAAGAGAGAGAGAGAGAGAGAGAGAGAGAGAGAGAGAGAGAGGACAGGGTTTGTGTGCAGTTACTGTATGTGTGTGTATGTGTGTTTGTGTGCGTGAAAGAGGAAGGAAATGGATAGAAAGCAGTGGATTTAAAAAGTGACCTCTATGTGATAAAAAATAGAAAGCATCTGGTTCCCGATTCTAATTACCAGCTGCATTAGTTAGTGTGTGCCGGCCTGTGACTGTGTGTGTATGTGTGTGTGTGTGTGTGTGTGTGTGTGTGCGTGTGTGTGAGAGACAGTGTGTGTGAGGTGTGAGCCAGTACAGAACTGATTCATTTCCAGATGACGGATAATCATACTGATCCAACCAACGATAATTGCTACTTAAAACATTCGCCAAAAAAAACATCTCTGCACAGTACCAGCTATAACTGTCCTAAGAGGAATTCGGCTTACTTAAAATGGGAGCCAGGCAGTCAGTCGTGGGGGCTGCGCCTTGCGCATTGCTGCTGATGGTGATGAGAGAAGCTCTGTGGTCCCAGCGTTACGTCTTTGTGGTGCCAATGTCTGGGCCCCAGCTGGACTCAAACCCGAACCAACCCACAACACTAAGACCGCAGTTTGCCAGCATCTCCCTCTCATTTAGCCGGCCCTTCTGGAGCGTCGAAATAAACTTCATACATACATTCATACATACAACGCTGTTGCCCTCTATGGGACGACTTAGCTTATGCAAATTTGATTAAGACTGTTATGAACAGTATATATGTCATTGATCCCAAGAATAACAATTTAACAATGTCATGACGAATTGAGAACAGTTAATGTGATGAATCCAGCTAATTCAAAAAGTCTATTCAAAGAGCACCACTAGCGTCAAGAAGCAGTAGCAAAGCCACATGGAAAATTATGCCAGCAGGAAAATTGTGTAATAGTCATGCAAACACCTTACTTTCATCTAAAAAGCTCTGAAATCAAATCAAATGTACACACCAATAAAACCATGTTTTCGGAGAAATCTTTTGAAATCATTTGGATATGGCACCCTAATTGCCATTCCACAGGGGTATTTGATCTGCACATGTGCGACTCCATCTTTTTCTACTGTATGCGAATTGTGTGAATTAAACAACTTAAAAGATATTTTTACCATTATGTGAATCAAACATTCCAATAGCCCTGGTAATGGTTAAAATATTGTGTGAATGAAACCATTCCAATAATGGTGGATAAATGTCACACTGCCTGAGATAAACGTCACTTACGTACAGTATGATATATTTCACTAGCTAGCTTCTAGTAGTTTGTCATGCATGTGCACACGCTAACACAGAGTTGGTACGGTGCCCTGGTCAGCAGCCCAGATAGCTATAGTTAATAGGCCAGTCTGGAGGACCCAGCATCCTTCAAACCAGGTGTCTAAAACCAAGAGTCCACTCCAGCTAACAGCAATTATCTCTCTAACCTTTAGCAGCTGATTTACCCTCCCAGCAGAAGGAGAGAGGAGAAATATTAGCTTGTAAAATCCACACAGGCTCAATGCTTCCCATAGTCATAAAAAAGCCCTTTCCATCTGTGGTAAATCAGCTGACTTTGATAAGGCTCTCTCTTCGCTCTCACTGCTCTCTCTCTCGGTTGTTCTTTATCGGATTGGTAGGACGGGAGGTCGGGCAGAGTGCCAAGCCAGACAGGTTTTTTTCTCTGTGTCTTATTATCGCGGTGGGGAAGAACAGTGTAAATCTGCTATAAATCCCTTAATCTGGCTCGTCCATCACAGGGATGGGGCTGTGTCACGCAGTGGAAACCAGGCTCCTTCCTTCCCACAGCCACCGGCAGCAGTGCTGGGGCTGTACAAAGGCCTCCAGGGGAACTCCCCCCTCGGCTTGAGAAACCTCTGAAATAAGCTAAAAAGCTATGCTCTCTTCAACACAGAAAAGGTTCCTGGAGGGTATTTCATGGATTCTTCCAATTCAAGCAGTGGGGGAACCCCTACTCTATCGGGGGAAACACCCTTTTTAGCGGTTCCTCAAATAACCTTTTGAAGAAGACTTTGGGGTAATTTTTGAGGGGAAGATTATTCAAATGGTTCTGTAAGATATCATTAAAAGGAGTTCTTTCAAAATTTCCAGGTGTTTTGGAATCACTGGCAGGAATGAAGACTTTCCTAAAAATGGAGTTCTTCCAGGAGGGGCACATTGACACATGAACCAGTAGTGATTGGTGTCCTGAAAGAGGCATGGACAGGTGGAGGTAGAAAAGGGTAACATTATCTGTGAAAGAGGGTTAAATTATCCAGCTTAGGGGTTAGGTCTAAGGTAAAATGTATAAGGGTAGTTTAAGAATTGTGGTAAATGTTTAGTTTGGTTTTTGGTTTGATTTTTGGCATTACCTGTTTAGGGGTTAGGGCTAGGTTACGCTTAGGGATAAAGGTTAGGTTATTAAGTTTATGGTTTGGGTTAGACTTAGAGAAGAGGAAACATGGATTTCTGGATCCTTTCTTACTTACCTTCTGTGTCTGGGTTAGCAGAAGGTCAGTAAAACATAAAAAGATGTCTCGACTAGGAAAAAATAGATTTCCTGGCTTAGGGGTTAAGTTTAGGAAGAAACTTCCAATTAGGGTTAGGTTTGGAGAAAAGTTCTAGACAACCAGTGGGTGTTAGATATGCATGGGCAAAGGGGCTATATATTGTTTAAACTTGTTTCTCTTTAAGAGATTGAGACAAAAAAATAAAAATAAGCAAAAACATAAAAGACAAAATACAGACAATATGTGTAGTATACCCTGGATAAAGGAAAAAAAAGAGGGGGGGCACGGGGTTTAAAGACAACAAATAGTAGTAGTTATGCTGTTTGAATAGTGTTAAGATAAAAGCTGGGTAGGCGGGCAAAAAGAAGGATTAAGACTGAGATGACAATATGGCTGGAATCAGGGAATTCGGCCAGGACCGGGAATTAGAACCCACCGATACTGGGGCAAGGATCAGATCACTTTAGTGTGATGGGGAACCCTAAAATCCCTGTATAAAATAGGGGCGGGATCAACGGGGAAGGTTTTCATAGTTCGACATAGTCGTTCCAGTTAATTACCCAATTAGGTTAGTTTGACCATCACCGGACAGGGACACCATACGGTAGGCAAAGGCCTTCAAGAAGATTTCTACAGGAGCAGGAGTGTCCCAACAATCTTAAACCATTAAATCAGAAATTAAACAGGTAAGTGCTATATATCTGCTACAGAAACTATTCCGTACCAAAGTGCTAAATTAGCTAGCTTCCTAAGTGTGGCCTATATCTACTTAGTTAGAAGCCAAACACATGCAAGCAAAAAATATACATCAGAAAAAAGGGAGGAGAATACATTAAATAAGACATTCAAAGGTAAGTGCTATATATCTGGTACGGAGACAATTCCGTGCCAAAGTGCTAAGTTGATTAGCCTCCTAAATGTAGCTTAGAGCTACTCAATTCAAAAATAAATCCATGCAGACAAAAAAAATGTTCTTTAAACAAGAAAAGGAAACACACATAGTTTACAAGCATTTATTGGGTACACTCCTGCAACTATAAAATCCCGCCTGTATTAAAAGTTCTCCTAGACCCTGAGGGTGAGCTCCTCCGCCCCCACCCAAACGTAGCCTCGATGTAAGGTAAGGTGTCTGTGTTTCAATACCTCTCATTTAGCCCCATAGGTTCAATGGAGTTTAAAACTCTGATCCAGTGTCTTTCTGCTGTCTGTCTCTGTGTTTTAAGCCATATTTGATTGCTTTCCAGGCCAAAGATGGTCACGTTATCTATGGTGTAGTCCTGGAAATGGGCATACAATACTGTGGCTCTGTCCCTCTTCCCATATGGTATAAGTGCTGTTTTAATCTAATACCTAAGGCATTCCAATTAGGGTTAGTGTTAGCCAATTGGGCTAGGTTAAGTTTAGGCTTAGAGGTTAGGTTATTGAGGTTAAGGTTAAATTAAGATTAGGCTTACTTTAAGGTTAGGGTTAAGGTTAGTTTTAGAGAACATTAAATGTTTGTTTGTGTATCCCTTCTAGGTTAATGTGTGTGTGCGTGTGTGTGTGTGTGTGTGTGTGTGTGTGCGAATGCGTGTGCTCCTAGATAATAATGCCTGTGTTGCTCTGAGGACCACTTTCATCATTTTTACAGGCAAGCTGTGCTCATGCATGTCATTAGGGACATCTTTCACAGAGCCTGACGAATGGACCTTTTAACATTACACACGACATCCAGTTACTCTGTGACGGGGAGACCCAAGCACATGCTTACTTTGAAAGACTAGGACCAGGGTAATTTCACATACTGGTAGAGATTAAGCCAATATTTAAGTATTCTTATACCATGTTACAACTTGAAACAAATGCCATGTCATAGCCTCTGTACCCCCTGTGATAGCCTCAGTACCCCTGTGATAGCCTCAGCACCCTCTGTGATAGCCTCAGTACCCCCTGTGATAGCCTCAGTACCCCCTGTGATAGCCTCAGCACCCTCTGTGATAGCCTCAGCACCCCCTGTGATAGCCTCAGCACCCCCTATCATAGCCTCAGCACCCCCTATCATAGCCTCAGCGCCCCCTATCATAGCCTCAACACCCCCTATCATAGCCTCAGCACCCCCTATCATAGCCTCAGCATCCCCTATCATAGCCTCAGTGCCCCCTATCAAAGCCTCAGCGCCCCCTGTGATAGCATCTGTGCCCTCTGTGATAGCCTCTGCGCCCCCTCACGACATTCTGAAAGTCACTTACAGCTTTGCATTGTCTACTATTCGCGATAACAATTTGCTTCATTCCTGAGCCGCGCTGCCATAACAGGTTCCTACACTCACAAAACAAGCAACGTATGAGATGTCTGTTCAGCATCCCCACCCCACACACCCTTCTCCGCCATCAGTGCCCCCTGACGAAAAACATCTTTACACGGTTAAAGGCTGCAAGCACCTGCACATACGATGGGAGTTAAGGAAAAGACTCCTTGCACCTGGCCATGAATGTTCATCTGCGTTTGATTCCCAACCATCTGAGGTCAGTGAGAGGTGACGGGTCAGGAGAGGCACGACACAGGCGGAGAAACCCCACCAGACCGGACCAGAGGCCCTAAACGACTGCTATAAACCCCACATGGGACCAGTCGGCAAGACAGGCAAAGAGAATGCACACAGCATATGCATGTGTGTGTTCTGATCAAGACAAAAGCTGTTTTAATAAAAAGACAAAAATCTGCATTCTCATTATATTCACCCCCAACTTGCAGTTTACTCTTGAACAACGGTCGCTTTGCTTTTTTTAGCAAACAACATAACATTTTTTTTTTCTTTCTGAGAGAAGTCATGGGTGAGGTGTTTGGGACTGAACACCACTCATATAGAGTGAGCTCCTGCGGTGTGAAAAGTAAAACCCCATCACTTCCACCAACCTGACAGCTAACACATCATTACCCCCGACCTGCAGTCTCACAGCAGGCCTTGGACGTACTCACTGGGCCATTAGACAGGGTGGACTGACTGGGCACAAACAGCACAACACTGTGGCAACTGGGACCGGGCTACAGTGGGAAGTCATCAGCAATGTAAATGATGAGATGGGTGAAGTTAAAAGCTTCCTAACATAGGGCTTGTTTACATTACGAGAGTGGGAATGAAACGCTAGAAAGACTTGTCTTCGTTGGCATAATCATTTCCAGAGCTTTTGAATTTACATCGGCATGTTCAGGACGTACCACACAGGATTCTGACCATCAATCGCTGGGAAATCAAGTAATATGTGTGCTCAATGTACAAAAACCTGATACAGTTCCGACAATTGTCTTCATGCCTGGAAAACTCAAGGGATGCTCAAATCTGCAAGTTTACACAAAAAAAAAATCTTGTGTCTTCTTCGTTATGTCTCAGAAAATATAGCGTAATGTAAACATGCCCATAGAGGCAGAAACTAGTGCCAAATCTTCAGGGGGGTAAACTCCATTAATAAACTAAGAGGTAGCCTGTGCTATGAAGTGGGACTTGCCTGGCTGTAAAAGTGCTAGTAGGGAAAACATTTTAATTTCATCCATCTGAAATGTTCAGTCTTTGTCAAGCAGCTAAATACCAACAAACATAACATGACTTCAGCATTCCATTCACTCACCAGCCACATTGTAAGGTTTTCTTAATTAACCCAAATAGTTAAAAAGGTAATCATGTTGATGCAACTCAATATATAAAGCATACAGACGGGGCAAAGATGCTTAGTTGTTAGAATGGGGACGACTGAGCTAAGTGACTTTGACCGTGGTATTACAGTATTGTTGGTCCCAGACATCGTGGTTCCAGCATCTCAGAAACAGATGACCTCCTGGGATTTTCACACACTACAGGCTCTAAACAGTGGCGTGAGCTGCAGTTTTGTGGGCAAAAACATGTTAAATGAGATATGACAGAAGAGAATGGATAGTTGTTCAAATATTCAAGTAACAGCTCTTTACAACAGCGGTGGGCAGAAAGGCATCTCGAAACGCACAACCCGTCGAACATTAAAGCGGAAACTTAATGTGGAGGGCAACAGCAGCAGAAGACCAATCCGGGTTCTTCTCCTGTCAGTTAAGACCTGGAAGATGAGGTGGGCACCTGATCATCAACACTGGACGACTGAAGATTGATAAAACATAACCTTATCACGTGAATCTGATGTCTGCTGTGACATGCAGATAGATGGCTCAGAATTTGTTGTAAACCGCATGCATTCTTAGATCTATCTTGTCTTGTGTACAGGCTGGTGGTGGTGTTATGGTGTGGGGAATGTTTTCTTGAAATATATTAAGCCCCTTGATAGCAATTAGGCATCATTTGAATGCCACAGTGTACTTAAGCATTGTTTCTGACCATCTGTATCCCTTTACGGCCACAGTCTACCTTTCCTCAGATGGATAATTCCAACAGGACAATGAGTTATGTCACGACGCAGGCATCATCTCAAGATGGCTCCCCGAACATCACAGTGACTTTAGATGGATCCACAGGCCTGCACCGTCCTCAGATCTCAATGCAATAGAGCATCTTTTGGATGAGGTGGAGTGGGAGGTCACAGCATGAATGTGTGGCCAAAAAATCTGCAGGGACTGATAATGCTATTAAGTCAGAATCAACCAAAATCCCTAAGGAATGATTCCTTATTGAATCCATGTCGCAAATAATGCAGGACGTTTTAGAAGCAAAAGGCAGTCCTACCGGATACTGGACAGATGTACCTAATTAAGTGGCCACTGAGTGTATGTTGGCCATGTCTGTGGCCATTACATGTTGTACTGGTATGTTGATTTTAAGCCTCTGATTAATGCAGATACTAAACACTATGAATGTAAGACATATTGTAGAGATCCATTACATCCATCAACATCTGCTAAAAACATGAAAACTACACAAACATTTGGATTTTAAAACACTATCATTTCATACACGTTAAATGATTTTGTTGACATCCAAAAGGTTAATTAGGGTCACAGTACGTTGACACTTTTGGGGCCAATGATGCTAACACCCAATGATGCTAACACTCTGTCCTCCTTGGAGAAGACCTTGCATGACTTAATACATTTTACTCCAGTCATTTAATCATGGAAGAGTTTCAAGACTCTGCTATCTCCCTTCAACCTCCAGAAAATGACGGGACACTCAGGGAAACTCCCCACCAGTTCATCACTCAGCGTCAGGCAGGAATGGCTTGCCAAACAATCCCATTAGCCATGCGGTCTAAACCAAGAGCTTAGGGACAGACAGCGCTGCTACCCACAGTGAACCATTGCTCTCTGCTTATTGCTGGACCCACTCTGCCTATTTCTCTACCTCTCCTACTCTCTTGTTTCTCTCTCTCTTTTCCCCATTCTTTTCTACACTCGCTCTCCTTCTCCCTCTCATGTATTCCACATCATATCTCAGCATCTATAATGCACTTATGCCCAGAGAGACACTCAGCTTTTTACTGGGAAGGAAATTGACAGCACCACTCTCACCAGCTTTTAACAACTCAACACTGATCACCTAATGAACGTCTAAGATATTGTCTGAGGGGTGCAAGTATTGGACCACATTAAGAACGAGGGAGGGAGACAAAACGGCAGAATAAAGCATGTAGGCGAGTAATCATAACAAAGCCAAATAACTGCAAACAAAGGTCAGTGCCACACACATTGCTCTTCTAAGCCTGGCAGGAGATGCCAGCTCTTTCATGTTTTTGTTGAAAAATAATTTCTTTCCCTCCCCCATATCCAGCTGCCTGTCAGCAGAGAATTGAGACGAGACACAAGCAGGTGTCTGACTGAACACGCCTGCGTTCATAGCTTAGAGCTAAACTTCCCCGAACTGGTGTCAGAGACAGAGAGAGGAAACCGAGGGAAAGCCTTCACGCAAAAGGGTGCGTGAGAAAGAGAAAGAAAGAGAGATCGAGAGCGCGAGCGGCTATTTTCGGCGAGGCGGGAGTGGTTACTCACGGGTCCTGTCACCTTTCCACCTCCAGCCGCTCTTGTACCTCCCCTGTCCATCCCCTGGCATACACACTCCAGTCAGCACCTCCAGGAGCACCAGAAGCAGGGGCACCCGTCTGTCAGCCATAACTGCCTCCTCAGCTCTCACTGGGACTAGAGCGCAGAGGGGAGGGCCGCAGGGAGACACGTCCCTGGTTGTCTCATATCACACAGCTGTGAGGATGGGGGGGGTCCACATGAAGAACAACAACCAACGCCTCCCCTTCCTCCTCCTACACAGGTTCAGCCTTGGGCCGGAGACAGGTCACGCCGCCCACAGCCAGTCCAAACACTCCCCTCCCTCTTTCAACGCAGGCAGCTGCAACACGGGTGGCAGAGGTGGTCCTGGGAGACTGATCGTAATTCCGACACGCACAGACCGATTAGAGCCTGGATTTTCTGAGGCTGTGCTCGGATATCATCGATCCCGCTTTTCACACTCGTCTTCGCTCTTCTTTTCTGGCCGCTTCTTCCGAGTTAGTGGCGGGGCTTTTATAGCAGTCCTGCTGAAATGCTGAGGCTCGGCTCACTGGAGACACTTCGTGTGAAGGAAGAAATAGAGAGGAGTGCTGCAGGGAAGTGTTTTCCTTTGGCTGTGGAGAAGTTGTGGAGAGCAGAGCCTGAGCCACTTGGGCGGAGGGGTCCAGTGACAGCGACAGTGTCACTTAACTGATCTGACAGCTCTCAGGCAGCGACTGGCCACGGCTAGCAGTTTGTCCCACCTCCGTACACCACCCACCACCTCCTACATCACAGGAGACAGCGCTGATGTGAAAATGAGGAAGGACTTGGAGAGATAGCATCCTCTACACCGCAGCCCTGACACTGGCAGGAGAGACGGTAAGAGAGGGAGAACCACTGCTAGGAAAACACAGAGGGAGGGAGGAAAAACCACCACTATCTACAGAGAGATGAACAGAGGGAGAGAGGCAGGGAAAAGAAAGCGTGAGGGCTGGGAAAAAGGAAATTTTGCCTGAGCAGAGGAACTGTCCTGTCCTCCTTTAATGCTCTCAGTCAGAATTCTACAGCATGTATAGCCTTAAGGAAGATGAATACTTCTATTTGAACCACTGAGCTGTTCTATATAAGAGACAGTACATCACTGAACTGTTCTATATCAGACAGACATGAACATCACTGAACTGTTCTATATCAGACAGAGAGACATATATATCACTGAACTGATCTACATCAGACAGACAGACAGGTACATCACTGAACTGTCCTATATCAGAAAGACATGTACATCACTGAACTGTTCTATATCAGACAGACAGACATACTGAACTGTCCTATATCAGACAGACAGACATGTACACCACTAAACTGTTTATATCAGACAGACATCACACCAAAGAACTGTTCTATTTCAGACAGACAGACATGTACATCACTGAACTGTTCTTTATCAGACAGACAGACCTGTACATCACTGAACTGTCCTATATCAGACAGACAGACCTGAACATCCACTGAACTGTTCTATATAAGACAGACATGAACATCACTGAACTGTTCTATATCAAACAGACATGTACATCACTGAACTGATCTATATCAGACAGACAGATATGTACATCACTGAACTGTCCTATATCAGACAGACAGATATTTGCATCACTGAACTGTTTTATATCAGGCAGACAGACATGAACATCACTTAACTGATCTACATCAGACAGACAAACATGTACATCACTGAACTGTTCTATATCAGACAGAAAGACAGACAGACATGTACATCACTGAACTGTTCTATATCAGACAGACAGACATGTACATCACTGAACTGTTCTATATCAGACAGACAGACATGTGCATCACTGAACTGTTCTATATGAGACAGACATGAACATCCACTGAACTGTTCTATATAAGACAGACATGTACATCACTGAACTGTTCTATATGAGACAGACATGAACATCCACTGAACTGTTCTATATAAGACAGACATGAACATCACTGAACTGTTCTATATACGACAGTCATGAACTGTTCTATATCAGACAGACAGACCTGTACATCACTGAACTGTCCTATATCAGACAGACAGACATGAACATCCACTGAACTGTTCTATATAAGACAGACATGAACATCACTGAACTGTTCTACATACGACAGACATGAACATCACTGAACTGTTCTATATACGACAGACTGTTCTATATCAAACAGACCTGTACATCACTGAACTGTCCTATATCAGACAGACAGACATGAACATCACTGAACTGTTCTATATCAGACAGACAGACATGTACATCACTGAACCGTCCTATATCAGACAGACAGACATGAACATCCACTGAACTGTTCTATATAAGACAGACATGAACATCACTGAACTGTTCTATATAAGACAGACATGAACATCAACTGAACTGATCTATATTAGACAGACATGTACATCACTGAACTGTTCTTTATCAGACAGACATGTGCATCACTGAACTGTTCTAGATAAGAAAAACATGTGCATCATGGAACAGTTTTATATCAGACAGACATGTGCATCATGGAACTGTTTTATATCAGACAGACATGTGCATCACTGAACTGTTTTATATCAGACAGACATGTGCATCATGGAACTGTTTTATATCAGACAGACATGTGCATCACTGAACTGTTTTATATCAGACAGACATGTGCATCATGGAACTGTTTTATATCAGACAGACATGTGCATCACTGAACTGTTTTATATCAGACAGACATGTGCATCACTGAACTGTTTTATATCAGACAGACATGTGCATCATGGAACTGTTTCATATCAGACAGACATTGTGGAAAAGTGGTGTCCAACCCTACACATGACCACCAGCAGAAAAGACAAAAATAGCAAAAACTGATGTTAGAATAGCCTTTTCTCCAACTTGTTTTAGACGCACATATACACATACACACACGCACACACGCACACACACACACCCACCCACACACACACACACACACACACACACACACACACACACACAAACATGCAGTATACCTCTGTAAAAAGGGTGCTTGTCTAGGTTTTGAGTTACAACACTTGTTCCCCCCGGCAACCTGGTCAGGAGTCAGGTAAGAGCAGAGGAATGTGGGAAACTATGTCAGCAGCCTTACACTCCATCCTCCTCCACCTCCCTGTGTCCTTCATCATCATTCCACCACCCCACCTACCCAACCCCAGCCACAACACACTGCGCCAGCTGAGCACTTAGCTTTGAGGGCAGGTAGGCTAACACATCACATAATCAAACTAATAGGGGTCTACAACAGTCCTTTGAGATGACTAGCTCAAATGACCTTGAGGTAAGCTATTCAATGTACAGAATCAAAGCAATTAAATATGCAGCAGGCCTTTATATTGTAGGCTATGACATTCTTCACCACTGAATGCCACCTCAAAATGACTTTGCCGCCTCCTTTGTGTAATGTCCACCTAAAGTATACAGTACAATAGCCATTACAGAATCATACACTGGATTCTGTACATTGAATATCATCTGAATTTCAAGGCATTTTTCTTCATTATTTCCCATACTGAATGAGATGAATGAGAAACTCAGCGTTTATAAAGAGGGAATCTCATGAATTTTGTGAATAACCAATTGCCGAAAAACATTATCCGTCAGCCTGTTATCCATATTCTGGTGTTGACAGGCTGTTCTCCGGATGTTCCTGTGAATCCCTTCCTATTAAACCCATGCAGTATTTTAATGTCATTATAATTGTGTGATATGTGTAATACAGTGAGGGAAAAAAATATTTGATCCCCTGCTGTACATTTGCCCACTGACAAAGAAATTATCAGTCTATAATTTTAATGGTAGGTTTATTTGAACAATAAGAGACAGAATAACAACAAAAAAATCCAGAAAAATGCATGTCAAAAATGTTAGAAATTGATTTTCATTTTAATGAGTGAAATAAGTATTCGACCCCTCTGCAAAACATGACTTAGTACTTGGTGGCAAAACCCTTGTTGGCAATCACAGAGGTCAGACGTTTCTTGTAGTTGGCCACCAGGCCAACTGGTGGCCAACTACAAGATGCACACATCTCAGGAGGGATTTTGTCCCACTCCTCTTTGCAGATCTTCTCCAAGTCATTAAGGTTTCGAGGCTGACGTTTGGCAACTCGAACCTTCAGCTCCCTCCACAGATTTTCTATGGGATTAAGGTCTGGAGACTGGCTAGGCCACTCCAGGACATTAATGTGCTTCTTCTTGAGCCAGTCCTTTGTTGCCTTGACCGTGTGTTTTGGGTCATTGTCATGCTGGAATACCCATCCACGACCCATTTTCAATGCCCTGGCTGAGGGAAGGAGGTTCTCACCCAAGATTTGACAGTACATGGCCCCATCCATCGTCCCTTTGATGCGGTGAAGTTGTCCTGTCCCCTTAACAGAACAACACCCCCAAAGCATAATGTTTCTACCTCCATGATTGACGATGGGGATGGTGTTCTTGGGGTCATAGGCAGCCTTCCTCCTCCTCCACACACAGCGAGTTGAGTTGATGCCAAAGAGCTCGATTTTGGTCTCATCTGACCACAACACTTTAACCCAGTTCTCCTCTGAATCATTCAGATGTTCATTGGCAAACTTCATACGGGCCTGTACATGTGCTTTCTTGAGCAGGGGGACCTTGTGGGCGCTGCAGGATTTCAGTCCTTCACAGCGTAGTGAGTTACCAAATGTTTTCTTGGTGACTATGGTCCCAGCTGCATAGAGATCATTGACAAGATCCTCCTGTGTAGTTCTGGGCTGATTCCTCACCGTTCTCATGATCATTGCATCTCCACGCGGTGAGATCTTGCATGGAGCCCCAGACCGAGGAAGATTGACAGTTCTTTTGTGTTTCTTCCATTTGCGAATAATCGCACCAACTGTTGTCACCTTCTCACCAAGCTGCTTGGCGATGGTCTTGTAGCCCATTCCAGCCTTATGTAGGTCTACAATCTTGTCCCTGACATCCTTGGACAGCTCTTTGGTCTTGGCCATGGTGGAGAGTTTGTAATCTGATTCTGTGGACAGGTGTCTTTTATACAGGTAACAAACTGAGATTAGGAGCACTCCCTTTAAGCGTGTGCTCCTAATCTCAGCTCGTTACCTGTATAAAAGATACCTGGGAGCCGGAAATCTATTTGATTGAAATGGGATCAGATACTTATTTCACTCATTAAAAGGCAAATCAATTTATAACATTTTTGACATGTGTTTTTCTGGATTTCTTTGTTGTTATTCTGTCTCTCACTGTTCAAATAAACCTACCATTAAAATTATAGACGGATAATTTCTTTGTCAGTGGGCAAACATACAAAATCAGCAGGGGATCAAATCATTTGTTCCCTCACTGTAAGCCATTCTCCACATTTTGTTGTTATACCTCTTTCTGCCATCAATCTCCACATAATATACTAAATACGAAAACATGTTTTTAGAAACTGTAGCCAATTTACTGAAAATTAAAAACTGAAATATCTCATACACATCAGACCCTTTGCCATGACAATCCAAATTGCATACTTTTATTTTCCTTAAGATTTCATGAACTTGACTGGGGTTCACTTTAGGCAAATTCAATTGACTGTGCATTTTATTGGGATCTTGAAATGCACACACCTGTCTGAGGGTGAAAGGTCCTACAATTCACAGTGCATTGTCAGAGCAAAAAACAAGCCATGAAGTCCAATGAAATCTCAGTAGACATCAGAGATAAAATTGTGTGTCGGCATGACTCTGGGAAAGTAATAAAAAAATACTATAGCATTCAAAGTTCCCATGAGCACAGATGGCTCCATCATTGGGAAATGGAAGGAGTCTGGAACCACCAAGACACATGCTAGAGCTGGCAGTCAGGCCAAAGCATGTAACCAGGACCGAGGAGCCTTGGTCCGGGAGGTGATCAAGAACACAATGACTTCTTTATCAGAGCATCTGAGTTTCTATGCAAAGATGGGAGAACCTGCCAGAAGGACAGGTTTATGGTAGCGTGACTAGATGGAAGCCACTCCTCAGTAAAAGGCATATTACAAGCCACATGAAGGACTCTCAGAGCATGAAGAAAAAACGTATCTTGTCTGATAGACCAAAATCAAACGAAAAGGGCAACGTCTGGTGAAAACAAGGCACAGTTCATCACCTGGCAAACACCATCCTTAGGATGAAGCATGGTGGTGGCAGCATTCTGCTGTGAGGGATGCTCCTGAGGGACTGGGGGAGTTGTCGGGTTTAAGCGAAGCGTGAATGGAGCAAAGTACATAGGTCCTACAGCGCACAGATCAGGTTTACTGAACCAAGTAAACATCTGTGGGGAGTTCACAAACGCTCCGCATCAAAGTTGACAGAGCTTAAGTGGATCTACATGGAAGAATGGCAGAAACTGCACAAATCCTGGTGTGCAAAGCTAGTAGAGGCATACTCAGGAAGACTCAAAACTGTGTTCGCTGCCAAAGGCACTCCTACAGAGAGGGTCTGAATGTATGTGAGATATTTAAGTTTTTTCCAGTGGCACTGTATATCATATCATTAGATTATTTACCTGAGCCCTCTTTGGACCGTGAAATGCTCAGTCTGATTGTCGGAATTAGGAAATGAATGTGAAAATGCTTATATAAACACCTTAAAGAGGGTGGTTTGTAATCACATTATTGAATGCAACGGGCCTTTATTACACCTTCGTAGAAGGTCTGATTAAAATTAGACTCCTATGATGACGCTTCAGGAATAATCTCCGCTGCGGAGAAAGTAAACATTGAACCACGTAACAAAAAACACCGACAACCCACTTGAACACCACTGGGTCACACCCTCAACCCTGTTAATGCAATCACCTGAAAAGAACATACAGTAGGTGAAAAGTCAAAGCTATCAAGAAAGTTCAAAGGACGCAGTTGAAATGGAAAGCCTGATTCCCAGTTGTATTTGTGGAGGGGCTGTAGGGTTTTGTGTGTGCTCTGTGAGGCGTGAGGTAAGCCCCAGCTTCTTCAGAGAGTAAAGGCGGACGTGAACAAAGTCTGGCAAGAAATAATAACTCTCTGCCAAGTTCAATAAAATACCTTGAGATAATCTAATGAAAGACAATATAAACCCTCATAATACAGTTGGTATGCCACCACTGTCCTTACTATCATTCAGTAAGTGGCTGTCTGTAAACTGAATAATATTGAATGATATTGAATATAGAAAATACTGTACCTATTTGGGTAACCAGTTCTGTACAATGTAAGAGCAGTAGCATTCAGAAACACGACAATTTCAATAGGCTTGGTAATTATGTTACATCCTCCTTGAATTATTGCAGGAATTCTGTAATTTTATTGTTAAATTCATTAAGTGGTATTGCAGGAATGAATTGAGTCTCTGTCTGCTTGTTGCTGCCAACAGGAGTTGTTTAGCTTCAGGAACTGAGAGGGGAAACAATGTGCTCCCATCTCTCACACGGGCTTCTTCCAGCACGACCTTCAGCATGAAAATGATTCATAAACTGCCGCTCCGCAGCAAGCACTAAAGTTTGATGGGAGTAATGCTCTCTATATTTCCCCTCACTCTTCCCTCATGTCTCTCGCCGCTTGTCTGGTGCTAACAGAGATTATGCAAGAAACATTACTTCAGGCTAATATCAAAGGCACCCGCACTTTAAACCACCGCACACACAGTTCATCAGCACTTCATCAAACATGTTTCTTTTCTGTTTTCATCTCTCTATTCATGATGAGTGAACCCCGTGCTTTAACCTCCTCCCCCAGCTCCCATGGTGCCGTGGGCCATCAGACAGCAGGGTGATGGGCGGTAAAGAGACGCCCGGTCGAGAGGCGCGGGAGGCGGACCGGGAGCTAGCATCGGATGAGTCACGCACACAGTACACGCAGCTCGCAGAATAATGATCTAAAACACCTCAATCTTCTGGCTTAAGCAGTTTGGATATAAAGCATTGCTGTGCCAGCTGTGAGAGGAAAGAACTTGACCCGGCTGACATCCCCAGTCAATACCTCCCCCAGCTACTGACAGCTACTGAGCCAGGCCGGACGCCCACATGACCGGGGTCACTCAATGAAAAGGGTGTATGTACCGGAGCAAGCCAGACAGGCCCTATCAGCATCTCTGGTCAATTCCTGTTGTGTTCTGGTGCAGCAGGTACTGTGGATCGTCACACAGACACCACGCTGATGCCAGAACAACACGACGCCTGTAGTGGTGATGAAGTGACAGACACATCACTACAGTATGCATTGCCCAGGAAGAGACACCGGCGAGGGAGCGAGAGAAAGAGAGAGAGAAAGGCCCCCACCAGGACACATTCATATTCTCTGCAGGACCACAACACGAGGGCCTTCTCTCACACACGCGCGCACACGCACGCACGCGCACACACACACACACACACACACACACACAGGCATCTAATCAATGAGGTGTCACAGGAGAAGATAGGAGCTGTACTGGTTGCTGAAGGTTAATGTGTTCAGGAGCCAGCTGAACTTCCATTAAGGCACAAGTGACACATACTGAACACAGGCCCGGATGTGTTGCGGGAGGATAATACCTGAAGAATGTGGGCGTGGGGTAAGAGGAGAGGTGAAGGGAGTGAGAGTAAGAGAGGGGGGAGTGAGGGAGAGAGAGTGAGAGAGGGGGGAGTGAGGGAGAGAGAGTGAGAGAGAGAGAGCAAAGAGGATAGTGAGAATAGGAACAGGAACGGCTGGAAAAAGTAGAGCGGGAAAAAAGAAAGTGTGCAATTATGTTTTTGAATGCGTCCGCACCGCATAGCATTGTGCTGCAGATGAAAGAGGCAGCCCTTCAATCATATTCTTATGTAAAACACCACAATTATCTTTTCAGATAGAGCCGACCGCAAAATGGGGAATGAATGGACTGTGTAATGCAGCCATTGACCCACACTTCCTCAGAATTACTACTTCACAGTCACTCTAGAGAAATCGGAATGATTGTTCTGTGAGGAACGCTTGTCATTCCAATCCAGTATCCGCCACTTGAACCGATCAGAGAGGGAAAGGGCTGAAAACACCCTAACTTGTCGTTTGTTGTGAGAGTTGTTCGTCTGAAGAGAACAAAAAACCTTTTTTCTCGATTTTCGAATGTGCGAGAAAAGCCAGCATTGTTACCGGACCCAAGACTACGTACAGTCAGTCTGACCTTAACATGAGGGTCCACACTGCAGCAAACAGCAGTCAGATCACCCATCTTATTTACTGCTGCTGTTAAAGCAGGGACATCTGAAGCACAACCGCTTTGGAAAATTACTGAACATTAGCCTCAGTCTCTCTCACACACAGGCACACACAAAAAAATCACACACACGTATGCAAAAACACACATGGACAAACGCAAGCATAGCATACTCACAGACACACAAACTCATACACATGCATGAAACAATTTATTGGGAACATTTTCATCTTGTCTAATTATGATTTTGCCATTGCTGGTACACAAAATAAAGCAGTCTAGGCACATTTAGTGCATTAGGTGCAACTGTTGCTTCTCCCTCTATCACTGAATCCTTTAAACCTAGTAGCAGAACCATGGTACACTATTCAGATCCTCTGTTATTGGGAGATCACTCTCTATACTGATCCTCTGTTATTGGGAGATCACTCTATTCAGATCCTCTGTTATTGGGAAATCACTCTATACGGATCCTCTGTTATTGGGAGATCACTCGATACCGATCCTCTGTTATTGGGAGATCACTCTATATGGATCCTCTGTTATTGGGAGATCACTCTGTATACTGATTCTCGGTTATGGGGAGATCACTCTATACCGATCCTCTGTTATTGGGAGATCACTCTATATGGATCCTCTGTTATTGGGAGATCACTCTATACAGATCCTCTGTTATTGGGAGATCACTCTCTATACTGATTCTCGGTTATTGAGAGATCACTCTCTATACTGATCCTCTGTTATTGGGAGATCACTCTATTCAGATCCTCTGTTATTGGGAGATCACTCTATACCAATCCTCTGTTATTGGGAGATCACTCTATACTGATCCTCTGTTATTGGGAGATCACTCTTTACCGATTCTCTGTTATTGGGAGATCACTCTATACGGATCCTCTGTTATTGGGAGATCACTCTCTAGCTTGAACCTCTTCTCTATACCCTATTAGGAAAGAGGGATGTGTTCATTTACTAAAGTTTTGAACTGCACACTAATTTCTCAAATCGTTTTTATGAAAAACAATAAGAAACAATCATATAACAATAATACTAATTCAATAAAACTAATTCACAATGGTAACTGTCTGCATCATGATACATCCCGGTAATGGTGAGGGTAGCTTCCTGTTACTGTCATCAAATCACAAGTCTTCAAATCAGTGCTAGACTCCATTTACGTAAGGCCGTTCATCGTCAACTAATCAATTAAATAAAACTATATGCTACAGCTCCAAACAGCCAGAATTGTTTTTTACTTATCTGATTAGAGTTGAAGGGGTAGAAAAGAAGCAGTTTAATATTATGTTGGCTATTCTCAATATGACCAGATAACGTTAGAGAGCTATCTTAATTGGCTTTTTGCGGTTCGATGGAGTCAAGACAGTGACAGTGTAATCAGAACATCTGATTAATAACCACCAATAAGTTAGTTTACCAGCTACTGTGAGTCACCTTGTTTGCCATCACTCTCCAGTTATTGGTTGTTTAATGAAAGCTGCACTATGATATACATTTTATTTTAAAACGGATCCTAACAACAAGGGACTCACTTGTTCTTGTTAAAAACGTTCACACCCTTACTTGGCAGCACATTCTCCGTCCGATACCAACCTCTGCCAGACACACCCTGCTATGGAACTATCGGGAACACTGATATTGGCATCCAACCAACTACAAAGGCAGTAATGACATAAGCAGCCTGGTTAATATCGGGCTAATGATCATGGTAGTGTCATAAGTTGAGAATGCATCTGGCAGAAACAGCCCAGCGGCGCCGGCTCGCTGAGTCTCTCGAGGCTCTCCTGCATGTTCGGCCATTGGTTTCAGAGCAGACTGACAGACTGACTTCAGAGTAGACATCTGCTACGCTGTAAAAGGTGTTAGAAATACTGGCTGAACATAGAAAGCTTCGAAAGAGCATGCTAAATGTGGAGCAGATGTGGGGGATAACAGCACCATGACGTGTAGTCTGAGCTTTAACCACAAGGTGTCAGTATTGAGACAGCGCATAAGGTCGAAGAACGGGACCAGTCGAGGTGCAACTGAGGCCGTATCCATTGAGACTCTTCCATAGATGATTCATCGATCAGCCGCTTCCTACCTCACGGATCGATAACACAATAGGATTCATATCGATAAATAATGTGCACATCACACACACCACAAAAACATCCACCATAACCTCCAAAAGCTTAAGGAAAAGGCATTCTGCTGTTGATACGGCAACACACAGGAGTGTGCAGACACACATTTTATATCCTGCCTACTCAATTTTCTGTTTTGAATTGTATTTGTACTGTGTTCTTTTGTGTATTTCCCATAATATGTTTTTTTTATGTTTATATTCTTTAGTTTATTTTACCGACTGCATTGTTTAGGAGACACTGAGCATTTCTGCATTGTTTAGGAGGGCATTTAGCATTTCTGCTATACTGTGTACATGTCAAGCATTCAGGCCTGTACCGTTCACTTGGTGCATGCCACACATGCACTTACTTACTTGTCGAGAATATGGTGAAAGATGACTCATCTGAAAATATCACTTTATTCCACATCTCTGTAGAACAGTGCCTATGGTTTTGCACCACTGAACTCTCAAATGTGCATTTGTCAAATGTCTTTGTAACGATGGGTTTATGCACTGCAACTCTACTATAAAACCCCTGTCTGTGTAGTTCTCAACAGGCTGTTCTTGCCGACAGTCTGATCACATCCTGGATTGACATTCTTAGTCACCTGAGAAAGACATTCTCAGTCACCTGGGAAACTTCATTTTGTTCCTCCACTCATTTACTCAGGTTTTCCTTAAATTTGTCACACATCTGTATATAGAGAAAGAATGAGAGAGATGGGGAAGAGATATAGATCTAGAGAGGAGACAGAAGAGAGAAAGGTAGATAGATAGATAGATAGATAGATAGGTGTCATCTTTACTGCCAATTAATCTGCATTGCTTTCAGATGTCTACAAATGAAGTAGAAACACGTCTAGACACACCTGTTAGCGGGGTGCTTCCTGCACTTCTATGCTTATGTGCCCTTCTCTTCAAACGTGTAGAGTTTAAAGATTTTAGTGTCACAGAATAGTCGTTGTCTCCTAAGAGGTGGCATTAGTCCCAAGTGTCCCTACACAGACAGTTCCAGTAAAAGATAAACCAAACCTGAATCAGTTCAGAAGAGCTCTTGAGCACTGAGAACCAGGACAGTATTTGACCAAACATAGTGTGGGTACATAGCGTGCCCATTTGGAATCAAACACAGCTGAAAGCAGCATTAAACTCAGCCAGGAGATGGCGCCCTCTAACAGGAAATCTGATGGAATACAAACTCCCGGGCTAGAGTCTACCGTAGGGGTGTCAAACCGGTTCCCACGAAGGGCCGAGTATCTGCAGGTTTTTGGTTTTTCCTATTAATTGGTTCCCAGTTCAGACCTAAACAACCAGGTGAGGGTAGAAACTAACCAATTAGTGACCTAGTTAATCAATCGAGTACAAGGTGAGAGCGAACGCCTGCAGACACTCAGCCCTCCGTGGAACCGGTTTGACACCTCTGGTCTACCGCTACATGAGAGAAGGCGATGTTTCCATGTGTGCCACAAGAGGGCAGTAGAGCCTCACAGTCCTGGGAAGCAGAGGGCTGCCCAGTCGGCCACTCCAGACAGCCCGGCCAGGCAACAGACTCCTTGAACACACCGGCATGCAGTTTCATAGGGATTAATTACTGGCGTCCTTCACCAGAAACAAACTGTTAATGATTGATGCAGTTTTGTTCCCAAATTGATAGCAAAACGTCCGCTTCATGATAGTGGCTCCTAATTGGTCAGAATAAATGCATAGGCACGCATATGTATGCATATTCATGAGAACCAGAATACATACAACCGGCCCAATCTCTCACTCTCCCCTCACACCCGTGTAATAATATAACGTTAAGCTCTCTAAAGCACACAAAGTGCCAGCGGAATCACTTTTAATTGCCTTAAATAAACAGCCCAATGGATAGCAAGTCGGAATAGACTTAGTTCGGCTTCAGTAGGCCGGCAGATTAAGTTAAAAAGAGTGGCCCTGGCTGTTGGATGAAGAAGAATGGGAAATAGGCCCCCGATGTCATCGTTCATCCCCTCAGTAGCCATCTAGATGAGGAGGAGCATAATCATATGGAGATGACGGCGGCTCCGAGATTAATGGGCCCATTTTCCTCCGTAGCCTGGGTCCAGAGCAGGCAGCGTGGGGAGCGGGCGGGGCGGGGAGCGGGCGGGG